>ML831972.1:38553-55669 GCA_009831015.1 Picea engelmannii | reverse complement strand
ACACACACACACACACACACACACACACACACACACACACACACACACACACACACACACACACACACATAATCATTTTGATAGACTATATACCTGGAAATTGGAGCAAAAGTCTCATCATAGTCAACTTCCTCTTTTGAGAAGATCCTCTCGCAACAAACTTAGTTTTTCAGTTTTCCACTATAAGGAAAACACCAATTAGCAGAAGTTTTAGTAGAGGTTTTTAGTGTTACAAGATTGGGAAAAGTTCTCAAAAACACCTCTGCAAAAATATCTACCAATGACAATGAAGGTTTTAACAGATGTCAAAGGTTTTTTTCTAGTAGACTTAAACCAATAAGGTGCACGATTGCACACATATTTTAGATGCACCGATCATATGTGTTATATATTTGAAAGAAACAATACTCCAAGGAAATAGAAGAATTGGTGTCCAAGACAAAAGTGGAGCATAACCAATACTCTAAGGACACATAAGCATTGGTGTTCAAGACACAGTGGAGTATCATTGCTTCAAGACCAAAGTGAAACACTAATGTTGGTGCTCTAGGATAAAAGTGGAGCATTGGTGCCTCAAGACCAAACTGAAGTACTCATGTTGATGCTAGAATATCAAAGAGGAACACCGATGATCCAATGCTAAAATCAAGAATCAATGATATCGAAATAATAAACAAACTGTTTGTTTATTATCAAAAAATTATTTATACTTGATAATTTATTAATATTTTTTAGTCATGTTTACAATTTCTTTTTGTATTTAATGATTTTAAAATAAATACATTATTGTTAAAATGGAGTGATAGCATATCTTTTATTTTGAATATTCCAAGTATTAATTCTTACCCTTTTTTATTAAGGAATCTTATTTACAATTGAAAATTTGAAAACACTTGAGAAAATTCTAATTTTGATTATTTGAAATAAAAAATTATAATTAGAAGCATATGGAACTGGAACAAGGCATTAGAAATAAGTAGAAAATAATATAATTATGAAAATGCACAATAACTAATATTGAAATGTTAAGTTTTATAATATAATAAAGGTAGTGAAACCATCCATAGAAAACCACAGTGATTGTTAAACCTCTCAAGCCACTTAATGAGTGGATATCTTGTAATTACAAAACCATTAAATCATTACATGGAAAATTCTTGACAAAAACTCTCCAAAACTATCATCCATTAAAGAAAATATTCCGAAAGTGGAGAATTAATGTTTTCATACCAAATACGAGCACTAGTAGCTTTGGCGTTCAAAGAAAAAAATGGAGCATCGGTGCTCCTAGACAAAAGGGAATCGCTAATTCTCCAAGAACACTATGAATAACACCAAATAGGTCAAAGAAACCTCATGAACTTGCAAATAAAGGAAGGGGAAAATCTCTTTGGACATGCACCTATGCTACAAAAAGATATGCCTCTTTATTGGTTGAACTTTCCCCTCATTTTCTAGCCATATTCATTTATGTAAAACCCTAAAGTAAATCCACCATTAAAGGGAGCTTGCACGAAGATGATGGTTGAAAAAGTGGTAGTAGGGTGCTCAGGAACACACACTTGTTCTTAAGAATTCACATGCATTCTTGATTTGAAATCTTTGACATTCCTCGAACCACCACAGAGGCTTTCAAGTCAGCCTCATTAGGAATGTGCATGCACTCTAGGAATGCTCCGACATTCATGTGGGCAAAATATTTTTTTATTTCCCATTGTCGATGTATTTCACTAGTAAACCACATTGTGCGTTTTAGAAGACATTGAGCAAATTTGGAACAAAAAATTGATGAGAGTTGGACAAATCATTGCCAAACTTTGTTGATGTGGTCTTCAATTGATTCTGGGTAAGTATTTTGATGGAATTTTTTTTTTTTATTACATAATTTTTTAAAATGATAAAAAATAAAAAAAAACAAAAATATTTTTCCCTTATTAAATTGCAACACACTTAATTAATATAGAGTCCGAAGAGAATCCAAACTAAGAATAACCATAGGAAGACACACCAAACCCAAACCCATAGCCAACAAACATAACCATGGAAATTGATGCAGGGTTGTGATCTCTTAGAACCCTTAGAAAAGACTTACGAAAGACCAGATATCCCTCAGGGTTGTCACTAGCCACTTCCCTAGAAACCATTGTATCTTCCATTGAAAACGACCAAGGCCAATTAAATCACATTCTCATTACAGGGCCAAAAAGTATGAATATTATAATACATGTCTAGATAAAAACCAATTTATAGACCTTAACATTTCAAAGAAATACCTATTGACATTGTTTATTGACCCCATAACTAGATTATAGCCACCAATCAAAAAGAGACACATTTGTATGGACTGGTGCACCTTCCAACCATTTTTATACAATTTGATGGATAGGTGGTTTATGGTCTTTGAAAAACCTCCCTGCAATAATAGGGAGGTGCCTATGTGATCCAGAAGCCTGAAAGGGCTAAAAATTGCTAAAAAATGAAAGTACTTAGAATCTGACGAAACTAATGCCATTGCGTCTGTCTCGTCTTCCTGATTCCGACCATATATTTACTTCGTCAAACGGGCTCCGTATGCAAAAGTTATCACATTCTGTTCGAAAGCCCAAACATGTAAAATGTCAAAGGTCAACTGGTCAAAAAGTCAATGCTGATGTCAGCATGTTGACTGTGCAGGAGATGACATGGCACTGTCTGGATGATGGTGATTGGGCAAGTTCGCTGACAGGGCATACATGTGGCAGGCAACTGGACCAGTCAACAGTTGACAAGTGGCATTAGTTCGTCAAATGGGGAGGTGCCACATGGCCCAGTCATGGGCAACCACGTGGCACCCAGTCACCTTGTCGGTAGTGTGTGGAAATTTCCAAAAATATTTTGTGGTCATGGGTGTTGAACCCACAACTAATCACCAAGCTTAAGCGCTTTCACATATGATCCAACACCAATGCGCCCATGTATCAGTTGATTAAACAAATGTAATTTAATTTATATAAAGTTGATATATATATATTATGGAGGGCGGAATGGGGCTGGGGCTAAGCCCCAGCCCACGGTTGCACGTTATGCTATGACCACAGGTAAAGGGGGCGCAGGCACATAGCGTGGAGGATAAGGAACGGTCCTGTGGGACACGCACAAATCCAAGAGCCAACGCTTTTAAAGGGCCAACGCTTAGCCTTTGGGCTAGCGCTTGGCCAAATATAGCCATATGACTGAGAATAAGGGGGCGCGCGCCTAGACCTAGGGGCTAATTACCAAATTTAAACAATAGAGTGGGTTTTTTTGTTAAGTTTTGGGATTTACTTTTGATTTAATGCCTGTTATAATGGATTTTCTCCATTTTTGGGAGATATTGGGCATTTTTGGAGCCCAAATTTTGGGAGGAAGTTGGGGATGGATAACCAACTTCAGATCTATATAAACCAGGTCTGTTTGAGGCCATGGAGGATAGTCAGAGCAGAGTTATGCTGAAGGGAAGCCAAGCTAAAGCCATTTTTATGCAGGGAAGCTATTGAGGAGCAGACGCTTGAGGGCCATTTCTGGGAGCTCCAGACGTCCATTTTGTGTGCTATTTTCTTTGTAGGGTTCTAGAGATCTGGAAGAACATGACCAGATCAGTCTTGTAGCCAATTGGCACTGCTGTGATGTACTTTTGAGATTTTGAACAGAAATAAAGAAGCCTCCCCCACAGAGGCAAAGGCCTGGAGACATAGGCAAAGTTGTGCCGAACTCCGTTATCAATCCTCGTGTTATGGTTTTGCTGTTTATTACTTCATTTCAGATCTTCATATGTGTATATGGTTGTCATAATTCCTCTTCTTTCCTCATTCTTTCATTAAGCTTCTCAAATGGTTATTTAACACATGCAAAATTAAAACTCAACCATAGTCATTAAAAGATCCTACGGATCACTATGTATTACCTATGAAAAATATAGGTAGAGTTTATTTTACATCACCATGTCAACTACTTTGACATTGGTGAATTCGATGGGGTGGGTTGTGGGTCCACGCAAGATAGAGAAAATGCTACGCATGACCCATTTTTAGGTCCTCGCCATCCTAAGAGGAGGCTTGACCCCTTGTCCAACATCCTCCCATAAAAGAAAGCATCAACCAAACCCAAACATTGATATCCACCTTGACCCGTACTCTGGTGCAACACAACACATTTACAACATTATCTCACCAGGAGCAAACTTCAAGTGATGTTGGGGGAGGGGTTTGTCCTTCAAGCATTGTTGTAGAGTCCAACCAAGAGAGGTAACATTGATATAGTTCATGTGACCCTCATAGATTCTCGATCTATGGGAAGACTTATTATGGGCCAATGTAGACCACTATACATAATAGTTTCATGGAGGAGGTTAGTATATATATTTATATATATATATATATATATATATATATATATATATAGAGAGAGAGAGAGAGAGAGAGAGAGAGAGAGAGAGAGAGAGTATATTGCATAGCAGAGCCTTGACACCAACAGATGCATCAATGTCAGTTTCCACCACTGATACAACAATACTAGCATCCAACTCGTTCAGTGTACCACACACTTAGGTATATTAGAATGAGTGTTTCATAAATTAAAATGATCCTTCTCAACAAAAAATTTCATATGTTTTTATTCCATGTTATAGATGTTTTTAATTTGAATGTGCACGTGTTGTAGAATGAATGTTAACTTGATATTTATTAACCAAGTATGCACTTACAATTTGTTAGAATATTTATATTGTTGGGTATAATTGTGGCCTTCATTTAATGTTGTGAGAGTGACATATAAGAGTTGATCTAGAAGGTCAGTCTCTAGAATTATCTATTGCATGTTCTTTGAAGTGCACTTGTAGTGACTATCCAATTTCACCAATATAGAATTTTACCTAGGAACATGCGATTTTATAGACACCTTTCAATTTCCTAAGATCTAATGATTCCTTCACCGATTCTACCAAGATTATAATGGTGTTAATGGGAGTGAAGGCTATCATGATGTTCCTGCTTCTTAGTATTTTTCCAATTTGATTTGCGGTACCTTTTATGTATGGAAAGGTGAGTTTTGGGATATCCACCTTCTTATGTAAGTGTCCTATGTTCATTTCTTTGTGGGTTCCCTTTCCAATATACCAATTGTTATAACCGTTCATTTAAAATACCATAATAAGTTTATCTAGTTCATAGTTCGAGTGTTTTACATATGAGATTATTGTGGCCCTTGTGGCAAGGGTGTGAATGATGCTTACTTTTTGAGATGGGTGGTGATGATAGTTTGCATGAAGGTATATATCTATGTGTGACTTACTCCTATAGAATTGATACCCGAGTCTCCCATCGATCTTCTTGTTGAGCATTACATCCAAAAATTAAAGTTGGTTGTCCCTTTTATATCTCAATGGTGAATTTGAAGTTCTATGAGAAACTATTGATGTTCTTGAAGAAGCCTTCAAGATCCTCTCTAGCATGTCCCCATCTAGTGAATATATCATCCACATATCATTTCCATACTCCTAAGGCGAGTGGAAAGGATTTTAAATACCTTACCTCAAATTTATCTATGTAGATGTTTGCAACTATTGGTGATAGTGAGGAGTTGCTATGCCATGAAGTTTCTCATAGATATTTCCTTTGCAGCTGAAATAAGTTGACTTAAGTCATATATTCACCAATTTAGTAGTTTTGATGTCTATGATGTCTTCCATGACATTAATGGCATGGTCCACTAGGACCTTGGTGTATAGAGACACAATGTCAAAGCTTAATAGAATTTCATCATCTTCTACATTTTGTATTTTGATATGTTTTACAGGATGATGAGTCCTTTAAAAAATACTTTGTATTTCTATAGGGGAGGATGAGTAAGTTAACAAGAAATTTTTCCAGAGAGTAAGTTAGATATCCTATCATGTTTACAATCAGTATTAATGGGACACAATATTTATGAATCTTGGGTGCACCATATATATGAGGCATGGCGTCATTCTTTGGAGTGACCTTCTTCTTAATCGAATCATCAATGGATGAACACTTGATCACTGTGGACACTACACATATTATTTTGTTCCCAAGGTCTTTATTGATTAATATATAGCTTCTGCATGTGAGGTGCTCCATCAGTTTTTTATGGTAATATAGTTCATCCATTATGGTAGTAGTGTTTCCTTTTTTAGCCTTGAGTATCTTAATTTATTTATTATTTCTCAAATCCCATAGAGTTTTTCTTTCATCCTTAAATAAGTTTTTTTTTGGTGCAAGTTTAGAGCATCTTAGTAGTACCATGGATTCCTTCCTAATCACTTCGACATTTTCTATTTTTTTAGACATGAGGGAAGATTCAATGTTGCACACCAACTCTTCCACAAGTATATTATCTGGGACTACCACAAAAATCAACCCTTTATCTAAAATATTGTTTACTAGCATGTTCAATGCGACCTTCGATAAATTCACCATAATGCTCTGCCTATTCTTTGGAAATATCACTGATCTACTACTATTCTTCTACACGTGTAAGATAGTTTTTGTGTTTCTACAAGTTGTTTATGAGAAATAAAATATAGTTTTGTTGTGTTTTTGTAGGTTGTCGTTCCATACTACGAGGAACTATGTCCACTTGGAATGGATAGATCGCCCCCTTCCCAGGTATCATGTGTTGAGTTAAATCTTGTTTAAATGTGAAATTAGTTATCTTATATTGGTTGAATTTAATGTTTTTATAATAATAATAACATTATAAATGTGTATACAAGTCGTTTCATTGATTTCCACGTCACTAGTACCACCATCATACCATTCACCACTACCGACATTCTTCCAATTATTTGTCCCAAGCTACATGGAAAGTTCAGTCCTTGGCCACCCTGCCTCGACTCTTGGGATACCACTTTCCCCCCTATGTTACTACCATCCCTAGTACAACCCACGAGGGTTTATCACTACCCACCCCCACTACCTTTTCCATCCCATCCATCCATAGTGGCTACACCCATACACCACTCACTAGTCTACCCTATTGTAGTCCACATTGTTTCATCCATTGTGGCTACACCACTTCTCCCTCATGCATCCCCCCAATCCATCATCCGATCTGGATACCATATTTTATGTGATAGAAGATGTTGCCTTAGAGAAGCTTGTACAATTGAGTGCTCCACCTGCTAGTGAATCTTCATCGGTTCCTGAGTTATTCATGGTGAGATCATTTGTTGATGATTTTTTTATGTATCATGAATGAAATTGATTTTAGGATTTTTTAATTAAATTTCATGCTTTAATTATTATAATTTATACATGGCAACTGATGTGTGTTCTATATGCACTAAAAGGACACGAAAAACCCTTAATTAAATTATCAACCCAGGGTAAGTAAACTTAGAGTTGTAGAAAAATATATGCCAAAGGTAGAAGGGCTGGTAGGAGTATAGTCTAACTAAGGAAGGTAGATATCTAAAGCTAATCTACTCAAAAAAACCTATCTAATGAGCAAACCCTACTAAGCAAATTGAAACTAGGTAACCTAAGTACTTTTGGGCCAAGGATCGATGGATAGTTCCTAAGAAAGAAAGTAAAACCCCATGTAAAGAAAACTAGTTCAACAATAAGCAATAAGCAACTATCTAAGCATATCAATAAGCAAATGACAAAATCAAACTATTTTAACTTGCCAACCTACATTCAATGAGCAACTACCATATGAAAGAAAATAAATAAACAAGCAAGCAAAGACACCTATCTAACCTATTAAAGAAAATGGACAAGCAAGCAAAGACATCTAACTAACCTACTAAAGCAAAAGACAAGTAAACAAAGGCACCTAACTAACCTACTAAAGCAAAAGACAAGTAAGCAAAGGCAAATAACTACTGCAAGCAATCAAAGTAAACCTTCTCATTGAACAACTATCTAGCCTAAGAGGCAAGTGGACTAAATTCTCAATGAAAAACTATTTCTAATGCATGAAAGGAAATCTATTTTATTGAAAGCAAGAATAACTACCAACTAATCTATCAAAGAAAAGTTTATCTATCCTACAACAACAAATAAGACTATTTCCTAAGCTATGAAAGAAAGAAACTATATCTATGAAAGCAGCAAAACTATTCTTTAACCTATGACAATTCAAATATAATGTTGGTGGTTGTGTGAATGTCTTCGGTGTCGGATGATATCGCGATGGCACTTGACAACAAAGGACAATTCCAGTGGTATGATCTCAACACTAATCTCAATGGAAAATTGAAAGGTATGGATTAAACAATCCAATGAGAGTTTAGCCATGACAAAAATAATGTTAAATACCCTACATATTCATGTATAAAAAATCAACAACATAACAAGATCATCATTATACTTCTACACCATGTAAGCAAACTAGATTCATTCATTAATTAATAAATTTAATTGCGTTTTAATTCTAGGAAAGGAAATTGCGTAAAATAAAACTATGCTATGTCTACTCTAACCATTCAAACTTCAATAAGGAAATAATTGAAAACATAAATTAAACTATGAAAGTAAATTAACAATCTACATTAACCAACAACTAATTAAATGAGATCTATATAAAACTGAAGTAAGCAAGTTATAATAAAAAACTGGAATTAACTTTATCCATCCATTAATCCTTGTCAAAGAAAACCCAAATCAAACTCTGTTCTATTCTAATTAAACTCTGTTTTAAACTAGACAATAAAATCATAAATCAAGCATGATCTAACATCTAAATACACATGGGGTTAGTCTATAGACTTGCAATTCTGTTCCTAATATATGAAATCAATGCATGCTAACACATCTCATCATCCTAACCTGCAAAAGAGAAGCAAAACAATTAACTACAACAAACTAGTTGACATAATAAAAATATACATGTACAAAAAATAGAAGAGAACATTTAAATTAGGAAATGCATAAAAAAACATGAAGACAGTTACCAGACTACTGGTGGCCCCCCCAGTGAGTCATGGCCACTCTCTAAAATCACACCACGAGCTCAACAAGATGAATTCACCATTAAAACTTGAAAAAATAGTTCTGGCATAATTATGGCAATGTAAAAACTCAAAATAGAGAAAAACGAGTTTGTCTCCAATACACTGGTTCTTCTACTTGGTTAACAATATTCTGACCATCCTAGTGATATTATAAGCTTATAGAACAAGTGGTCGACCACAGGAGGGTCAAACAACTTCTAAATTCAGAAAATTACAATAAACGATGCCCTAACTGATAAAACAAAGTGAGCCAATAATCACCATCTTTGTACAACTGAAACTGAGTTGTTTGGAGCTTAGTAACTAGAGGGGGCAAGGATAAACAAATCCCACATGCTAGATTTTCTCGTCACATGATGCCAATACCTTAACCGCCAAGTCACCCTGCGTTTCTGTGCAATACACAGTGCTGGATAGAGTGTCAGATCGAGTGTCGGAATGAGTGCCGGAATGAGTGCCAAATCAAGTGTCGGAACTAGAAACGTAGTGCGTTTTTGCCCTGTAACACCAGGAAAACATGAATTAGCTCTTGGAAAACATAAACCGTGATGAATTATACTTGATACGATCATTAAACATGAATTATACGCACCTGATGTCGATCATACCATTTTATCATGAAATTCTTCAAAAAGATCCTTCAAAAGATGAAAAACACATATGTACATGTGGAAAAGTGTATAATAACCGTCATGAAAGTGATCATATCTCAGGCCCAACATTACCCCCACACTTACGATTTTGAAGGTCCCACTGCAAACAAAAAGAAGTTACGCCTCATGACTAGGCTTGCTAAGGAGGGTCGGATTTAGAAGCCTCTCCCTCTTGCTGTGAAGACTTAGCCTTGTGCCTCTTATGTTCCTTCAGCTGTGCTCTGAGGCTGCAGTTAGATTTGGTCATCTCATCGAACAATCATTGAAGAGAGTTCACTTTTGTTTGAAGGACTACATTGTCATGATGAAGGTGTGTATCTATTGTCTTCCTCTCTTCCAACTGTTGGAGAAGATGATGGTTTTCTTTTTGTAGCTACTCTATGGTTGGGACAGAATCGATGATCTCTGAGGAAGGATTAGATCCTTCGAGGGATGTGGACAATCTATCATTTTTAGGATCTAAAATGGGCATGGGTGAAGTAGGAGTGATGAGAGATTGGTAAGGCGAGGTAGGTTCTGATTTTTTTTTCCTTATTGGCTCTAATCCATTCGCAGAGACTTCCCTAAGTTGCTTATGAGGGCTCTCAAGGTCGGAGGACACTTGGATCGGATCTGAAGCAAGTGGAGGTTTTTCATAAGGCTTGGTTCTTGTGTTCCGGGTACTCTTCCAAAAGGGTCCTTTACCAAATCGATTGGCTCCCCTATTTTTTGTAGGAGTGATGGGAAAGTCTTGTTGCATTACTTCTTGGAGATTTTTAGGTGTAGGATCAAGAGAGAGTGAAGGAATTGGTGGGTTAACAATAGGATTCTTTTGGTCTTTGCTCTTGGTCTTTTTACCCGATGAAGAAGTAGGGATGTCAACAAGCTTTTGGTATTGTTCCGGAAAAGAGAGGGTTTTTGCAAGGGAGTTTGGAGTTCTTGGAGAGCGAGGCTTGGATGGAGAGATAGATTTTAGGCTAAGTGGCTTTTTGCCAATCTTAACTGTCAAGTGAAGGTTTGCAAATTGGTAAATAAAGGAATCCCAATTTTTCAACTGTTTCTCTAGTTCGGCAAGAACGAGTAGTTTGATCAAGCCATGGTGGAAGAGACTGTTGTGGGGGTTAGTCACATTCTTCCTCACTTGAGAGGACATCTTCTCCAAGCTTTTGATAAAATAGAAGGGGAAGTTCAAGGGTTTGTTGAACAGAAAATGGGCCAACAATCTAAAATGACAAGCTTGAAAGTAGAGTATCTACATTCACATGTAATTAACCTTGTGATGATGATGAGGGGGTTGACCAATTATGCCTTTATCCACTCCTTAGCATACCCTTTTTCTCCTGAAATGCTCTCAAATTTGGGCTTAAACACCCTGTTGTAACTTGAGCGCGACAATTGGTGGTTTTTGAACCATCTATCTCCAATTATTGGGAGCTTTGTTGCAGCATGAATGGATTCTTCTGTGACTTCAAAGGTAAGAGACCATACATGTGTTGGCTTACCATCGAAACCAACTACAAATTGCATAGAGAGGCCGTCATCGTGGCCCTGCAAGATAGACATAAATGGCCCTCAGCCAGCGTGCAAAAACACCTCTCTGCACTGTGCAAATTCGGGAATGGAAAACAAGTCTGCATAGGAGAAGGGTTCGTATCTCTTGGGCATTGTGACAGAGGTGGAATTCACCAAGAAAGGGTGTAATCGAGCCAAGCAGTGGCATGGATTTAACACAGGATGAATGCGGTTTTCGATAGAGGACGAGCTGGCAGAGGTTGGGCACGATTTCTTAACGTAGAGGAGAGAAAACAACAAGGGAAAATGGAGATAATGGTTTCCCAACCCGATTTTGGATGCATCTATAGTGGAGTAGGTTACCCACATGTGCGCACGAGTTTCCATGTTTGGAGAATTTAAATTCGAAGGCTCGATTTTTGGGCAATGTAATGGTGCGTATTTAGATCAATGTCCAAGTCTTTTGACTTGGACATTTGATCATAAACATATGAAGCATCTTTTAATCAATGCCTGCAACCAATTTAATTGAATGTAATTGAAGTTTGGTTACCTGGAATATAGGACAGTTACTGGTGTGTAATTCACATGGCACCTCATTCGACACCTCATGCGACACTTCATCCGGTACCTCATACAGTTCTTCATCCGGTACCTCTGTGTTAAGTGAATTTTAACCTCTTATAATGGATAGCCTGCAACTTTAAAGTGTGTTTAAAAATCACAATAGTTAATGAGAAGAGGCAAGATGCTCCATGGTTACTCAATATTCTTGCATATGACATATAATGTCAAAAGCCTATAATGAACAAGTTATAGCAAGCATAAAAATGTATTGTCAAACCTATAATATGCAGCTTGTAATGAAGCGATAAACCGATAAAGAGTTGTCTGTTAAGCATGAGTTCAGTAATTTATAGCACACATGAGTTAAGCATTTCAAAAAAATAACATGACTATCAATGTAATAACCTGTATCATGGTAATAATACACAAATTCTTGCAAAGACTTATTTCTCTAGGCAATGATGATTTGTCAGCTCGTGAACCCCTCCCCCACACCTAAGTATTGTGACACCTCACAATAAAAAATATAGGAAACCAGTCAGTATCCCCCAATAGATGAAGATTTATAGTATGTCAAGTGTAAAGATAAAATTTCACAGATTGGTTTAACAAGACAGTTAGGAGATGGCCCCACCTATAGGATAAGAGATTCTATATATAGATAAGAAGAGGTAGGAAAGAGAGTTTCAATATAGTCTTAGAGTTATTTCCCAATGGAAAGTTTATGGAGTTCATTAACCTTAGCTTAACCACACATACTTCATGTCATCTTTGTCTGCAAGTAATGCCGCACATAAGGAAAAGTTTAATTTTATGATTTATTTTTGTCAGATTACCATCCTTGCTAGGTAGAATGCCTTGCTGCCAGCAAGCCTGTTTAGTACTATGGCGGGTTTACCTAGTCATACCATAGGCTAGTATCCGTTGCCAGTAGACCTGTTCAGTATCTCAATGGGTTAGCCTCTTAAACCCTTAGAGACTGGCCCTCCATCTTTTAATATTTTAGTATAAGATTTCTTATGCAAGAATATGGGGGAACATCTCTGAAACAACTTTTTCTTTATTTTTCTTTTTTATTGGGATGGTATTTATGTTAGAGGATGACTTTTCGTTATATTATTAGTGATTGTACCGATCTAAGGGGTACTTAATAAGACATGGACTATCTAAATATATGATATAATCAAGCTATTTAGTGTGTAGTGGATGGTACCATTGAGAAAGAACAGAAAGGTATCTCTAGGCTCAACTTACTTTCTTCTTTTGTAATTATTGTGATTTTTCCATGACTAACCACTAATTAGACTTCCTTGTTACTCTTTGATAAAGACACTTGACTCACTTACTTAGGTTTCTTGGAAAAACTATAGTAGAGACCTCTAGGCTTGATAGTTATGGTATCACTTCCTTATACAGTGGTAAAGAGTTTCAAGAGAAACTGCTTTAGAATGCTTTAAAAAATGATATTTTTTGCAAAAACATGGCTAATTACATTAAGTCAATATTCATTTGATGATTTAGCAACACAAAATTCAAGTGTAATAATGTTTTGAAGAAGGATCCTTGAAACTGTGTACTCTTAGTGAAATAAATACTTACATAAATATCTAGAATTTCCTTATTAACAAAATTCAAAAACTATTTACATATATACAGTAGGAAATTCAGAAATTTTTTCAAGAACAAAGGGGGACTTTCCCATCTACTAAGGCCAATGCCTTGTCAGCTGTCATGACCTGTAGAAAATCCTCTCTGGAAATGGGCTTATGATAAAATTTAAGTTGGTGTCCATTTACCACAAAGGAGACTTGTCCATCGTCGATTGTTTTAATTTTTACAAATCCATTGTCATATACAATGTCTACCTCGTAAGGGCCCAAACACTAGGTGGTGAGTTTTCCTTTGAAGGTTTTTAATTGGGAATCAAACAACAAGGCCCAATCACCAGGTTGGAAGTGTTTCTTCTTAATAAACTTGTCATGCCACTTGCTCCTCTGGTTTTCGACTAATATTGTCCATTGGATGACATATTGCCTAATTTCATCCAACTCATTTAGTTGTAGGGCTCGTTGATTTTGAGCCTCATCCAGGTTCAATGTTAATTCTATGACAATATAAAAGGTCCTTACTTGGAATTCTATAGGTAAAAGTACTTGTTTCCCGTACGCTAGCTCATAAGGGGTATGTCCAATGGTATTTCTCCAGGTAGTCTGATATGCCCACAAAGCCTCTGGGAGCCTATCATGCCAATCCCAGTGATGTAATTGAACAATATTGGTCAAGATGGATTCTAGAACTTTGTTTGTGGATTCTACCTAACCATTGGCTTGTGGGTGGTATGGAGAAGATTTACGATGTTTAATCCCATATTTCTCTGTTATCTCTTTCATCATCTTGGAAGTAAATTGAGTTCCTTGGTCGGTAACAATTTCACGAGGGACACCAAAGTGGGTAAAGATGTCTTCATAGATAAATTCAACAATAGACTTCTCTGTAGCCCCGAATAGGGATTTTTCCTCTACCCATTTGGTGGCATAGTCTGTACAAACCAAAATATAGTTATGCCTATGGGACATGGGTGAAATTGGTCCTACAAAGTCGAGGGCTCATTTTTCGAAGGGTTCTATCATAAATTGGGCATGCAAAGGAATTTATTCATATGAAGTAGGTCTTCCTATCCTTTGGCAACTATCACAACTTCTCACATACTTGGCAACATCTTTGAAAATGCTAGGCCAATAGTAACATGAATGTAATACCTTATATGTTGTACGTTTGTCATAGAAATGGCCACCACATGGTCCATCATGACAACTTTGTAGTATATCAGGTACTTCATCCTCTTGGACACATATATGAATAATCAAATCAGGACCTATGTGAAAAATATCATGACCAACCCAAGAGTAATTAGCACTCTGTGTAATAATTTTAAGCTTTTCATGAGGTGACAAATGAGACGTTAACTTCCTAGTGGCCAAATAGTTTTCCATATACGCAAAACATGGGGTATTGAAAGAAAGGGAAAAGAGGTGCTCGTCTAGGAAACTATCATCTACAGGGATATCATCATCCTCATTTTTTATTCAGGAAAGAAAGTCAGGTACTACATTATCCCTTCCAGGTCGGTCAAGCACAATGATATTAAATTTTTGCAATAACAAAATACACCTTGTCACTCGACCATTAGTTATAGGTTTATTCATGAGGAACCTAATGGAGGAATGGTCAGTGTGTACAAATACTTCATAACCTATAATGTAAGGGCGAAATTTGATGATAGCATGAAAAACTGCCAATAATTCCTTCTCGGTGACTGTGTAGTTTAACTCGTCAGGGGACAAGTTATTGCTTACAAAATAAATGGCATATGATTGTTGGTCCTCTTTCTTCCCTAATACCCCTCTTATTGTGGTGTCAGAGGCATCAGTGGATATATGAAATGGGAGAGTCCAATTGGGCCCTCTGAGAACCGATGCCACAGACAACTTAGCTTTCAGGGTTTCAAAGGCAGTTTGACACTGCTTAGTCCAAACAAAATCAACATCTTTTATCAATAATCCAAACATAGGTGTAACAATCTTTGTAAAATTTTCAATAAACCGCCGGTAATATCTGGCATGTCCGAGAAAGCTTCTCACCTCTTTCCGAGTCTTGGGGGGTGGAAGTATGACAATGAACTCAATCTTTCCATGATCGACTTTTATCCCTTTAGATGAAACATGATGTCCTAGAACAACTCCTTCAGTTAACAACATTTTGTATTTTTCATGACTTAGAGATAGGTTCATTTCCTGGCATCTGATGAGGAATTTTTCTAAGTTGTCTAAGGCTTCCTGGTAAGTGTTGCCATAGACTGTGAAGTCATCCATGTAGACCTCCACACAATCATGAATAATATTGGAAAATATCCCTAGTACTACTCATTGAAATGTAGCAAGAGCATTACACAATCTGAATGGTAAGACCCTATAGGCATAGGTGCCCCAAGGACAAGTAAAGGTAGTCTTGTCTTGGTCCTTGGGTGCTATAAGAATATGATTGTACCTACTGTACCCATCTATAAAGGAGAAATACTTCTTTCTAGACAAGGTATCTAGAACTTGGTCAATGAAAGGGAGAGGAAAGTAGTCTTTCAGAGTGGCTTTGTTGAGTTCCCGAAAATCAACACAAATTATCCATTTTCCAGTCACTTTATTTGGAACCACTACAAGTGGGGATACCCACTTACTATCATAGATGGGATAGATAAATCTGACATTTAACAACTTTTGGATCTCCTCCTTGACTATATCTTTGAGTGCTAGGTTCATCCTTCTCTGGGGTTGCCTAATAGGTGTTACTTCCCCCTGGGTATATATGTGATGGATGCATGTGTCAGGGTGTATACCCTTGATGTCAGTGTATTCCCAGGAAAATGATCCTATTTGTTCTTTAAGGATATCTACTAACTGTTTCTGTTGGTCTATATCTAGCCTAGAGTTTATATATAAACATTTCCCTGGACTAATATCATAGGGAATAGTATAAGACATGGTAGACTCATCTATTTTGAAAATAAAAGATGTCGTAGACAAAATGGATGGGTCTAATTGCTCTTGAAATTATTCCCCAAACATGTACTCAAATTGGGGAAAATACTATGGAAAATCCACACATATGATAACATAAATGAACTGTTTTAGCACATTTTCTATTGTGTGCTCTTAAAGTGCCCTTACATGGTCACTAGGCAATATGAGTTCTTCCCAATCCTCATTCTCGTATGGAAATTCAAGCCACCATAGATTCTCCATTATAGGTTGAGCTGGAGGGTAAATGGTGAGCTTCTAGATAGAGAGACCATTTGAGATGGTCATTTCTCCTTCTCTACAACCAATAAATGCATTGGCTATGGCTAGCCAAGGTCTTCCCAAAATGACGGGATGGCCTTTGGCAGGATCCTTTGAATGAATGACAAGAAAATCTATGGGGTACTCCCATGAAGCTAAAGTAACCATGATATCATCTAAACTTCCTTTAGGTATAACCCTAGTTTTATCTGCTAATTCCAAAATGGTTGGGTAGGCCAAAGAAGAGGTTGCAATTGTAATTGTTTCAAGGTAGTAGCGGCCATAACATTGATGGATGCCCCTAGATATATGAGAGTGTTTCCAATGGAGGCCTCATTAATGGTTATGGTCACTACGGGGTTTCCTGGATTCCCATATTTTTCTATCTTTGGCTGCTCTGATATGTACTCAGAGAGTCCTCCTACCAAATGTACTGTAGGGGGGTCCTTTTTCTTCCTACCTGGCTTCTTGATACACAATTATTTGACTTCCTTACTGTTTATTGGAATGTCTTTAATGGCTTGAAGCAGGGGAATTTTGACACAAATATTTTTCAATTCATTCAAAATGTCAAATTC
>ML831971.1:24563-38836 GCA_009831015.1 Picea engelmannii | reverse complement strand
TGACTGACGTTTAGTCTCTATATTTCAGTAGGCGATTTGTATTCCCATGCATGCACTATTATCATTCATAATATTGAGCAGTTGACATTCTATGCTATTGCATGCGCCATTTTATGATTGTTAAACCTTTATTATGCAACATGAAACTATAATAACCTACATGCAACCATAATAACTGACATGCAAACACAATAACTGAAGAACATCTCCATCAACCAGCTAAAACACATCCATAAACCCCCAGTGTATCAGATTTGCACGCTAGAGCAGTAGAACAGTAGCAAATATCTTGATCAGCCGGATCAGGGATATTTCAAAATCATTGGGCACTACACAACAATTAAAAAGGGTTGTTAATGCAAGTTGGAATTTGGCACTTATGTCTATACAATGTAAGGAAGAAAAGAATCCTAAGCATGAAAAGGAAGTGTCATTTCACTACAATGCACCTGTTTTGGTTGATAGTGTTTCTATGGTTAAAAGTCAGCATGGTTTGGGTACAATCTCTTTCACAGGTTCAATGTTTATATTCAACTTATTACTCATCAACAGTATGTGGTTGGTTCCGACAATGTTGAATGAAGATGTGATCAAGAATGTGATTAATGCACTTAACAATGTCAGTGCAGTGTTGATTGTTGTATTGCTGAGTCAGATGTACAGGTTCCAGGAATAATGGATAGGTGATACAGGACAAGTGAGACAAACATGTCCTCACTTATTTTCTAAATGATTTCATACTTTTTGTGGCCAAAAAGATTTCCAGTGGGAAGGTTTGATCCAGGTGGATTATCTCAAAATTCGATAGAGTTAAAGTATTCAAAATGCAAAGTAAAGCTTACAAAGTGGAATAGCTCGTCAACAACTTTCTGGTGACGTTCGTTTCAGGAAAAACGACCTCCAGATGACAAAGATATCAGCAATGGAAGTTTCATCAAAGATGGTGAAAAATGGTTAGAAATGGTTAAGAAATGTAATTTGGGGCTATGGGAATTGAACCCAAGACCTTGTGAAAAGGCCACCATGACCCCATGGTTTGGAAAAAAAGGGGTGTTCCAGGGCTTAGCCCTTAACCTTGCCAACATCGAGGCCCCCCCTTGGTATTTAAATGTTATTTAAACCATGCCATATATCCAAAGTCGCCAACTATATGTTAAAACATATGTAATAAATGCGCCAACTTAAAACGCGCCAACCATATGTTAAAACATACCATATAAAACACACCAACCATATGTTAAAATATATGATATGTAATAAACGCACCAAACATATGTTCAACCATATGATATATCAAAAGCATATGCGGTGGGAGGAGAAGCCCGCGGGTTTGACCCCGGGACTTCCGCCCCCCTAACCACCACAACTACCAACGCGCCACCGCCATGAGACATGGCAAGAAATGGCGCGAAAACCTTAAAAATTGCCAAGATTTGGGGGATTTTGGAGGGCGCATGGCCCATAGCTCGCGCCTCCCTAAACCATTGTTTTTTTCATTATTTAAATGAAGCATGGTCACAGAGCCCGAGGGGGGGGTGTGGGAGTTTTGATGCAGGCAGAGACTGGCATGTAGCCCGAGGTGGTTTTGCACAGTGATTGAGGTGGTTTTGCATGTGGACCAAGGTGGTTTTGCATGCAGTCCGAGGTGAATTTGCACGCATCCCAAGGTGGTTTTGCACGCATATCGAGGTGGTTCTATATTTGCACGCATCCCGAGGCCGTACACACTGTACAGATCGGAGGCAGATTTGGGAATTGTGCCAAGAAGGGCATTCTTAGTCTAGTTTCTGAAATATATCGAGTTTATACTCAAAAGTCTCGGTTTTTCGCAAGGATTCCAGATCCAGCTTCAGTTTTTGCATTCAGACATCTAGACAAAAAAGTGCTCACATAATCTTTCAGATATACAGAAAGGTATTCATGTTCATACTTAAAAGTCTTAGAATTTCATCTAGCAATTGTTGTTGAAGTCTGTTATTGTACATGACAGACAGAAATCAGAAGTCACTTTGTAAGCATTTGAATACTTAATCTATCGGCCTTCCCATTTGGAAAGTGGCCAGGAGACGTAGCCAGGGGGTCTGGTGAACTCCGTTACCAATTCTTGTTCATAGATGGTTTGCTTACATGTTTATGTGCTCATGTGCTTGATGGATGTTCTTTAATTTTGCATTACAAAGGTGGTTAACAGTTAAAAAATTCACATGCAAATAATGGTTAAAAGATCTTGAATTTTAGATCAAGTTAATTTTCAGATCATCATGGAAAGGGTCCAAGTGTTTAGAGGAGTGCTCATCAACACCCTCAAGGTGAGACTGAAAACTATCAGGCAAGCAAGGTACTAGGTCTTCCTTGGGTGTTTGAAAAGTATGGGTAAAAACCTCATCTCCTTTTTGCCACTGGTCAAGAATAACATGTTGTGATAATCGCAAAGGAAACACTTGGAGACGACTCTCTATGTCATAGATGGGATCCATATCATAATCAACGGCATCCCACCTACGTCTCCCAACATGTATGAACTCATCAATGTTATTAGCGATGTCATTATCAATATCATAACATGCAGGATTTGAAGCATTCTTGCTTATCTCCTCCTCATCTTCCCTATCACAAAGTAGAGCATCATCAAAAACTAGGGGAGGAGGGAAACTTACTATTTTTTCTTGTGTAGGAGCTTCGAGGATTTCAGTGTTTCTAGTATGCATTATGGTCTCATCCTCATGAACTACCCCTTCATCTTTAATTGTGCAACAAGGAAGGTTTACTTCTTTCAGGGATTCCATTTCTTCTTCATTTTCTGAATCAGGGGACAAGGTGTTATCAGAATCCTGAAATGGAAAGCAACTAACCTCATCGTCCTTTTGTTGTGCAGGAGAAAAGGGATCTTGGATGGCCTCATCAGAGGGAGGAGCACAAGTTGGTACTTCATCATCTTGTTTAGGTTCTTGCTCCTTAATCACGTCTTCATTCTGCTGGTCAAAAACTTGTTCCCTTCTTTCTTGGGGATCATCATTAAGGCTTCAAAGGAAACTAGTTTTATCAAGCTGAGAGTGTCCACAGTACGATCATTGGTTTTGGACAAGGAGAGATTGACCTCGATTCGAATGGCCATGTTGTGAGCTTTTGTAAGTGTTTTTGGACCCTTTTTATTTAGGAGGAAGCTTAAATGCCCTAGAAGTCCATTGGTATATAGATACACGAGGTACTTGCCTTTAGGACAATGGATTTTAGGAATCTGGTATAGCAACCTCTGAAACCTAACCCTGAAAACTTTGACGGTCTCATCCTCTGTTTGTTTTATGCATTCAAGTCCTTTCAGTAATGATTGGATATCTTCCAATTTCAAAACCCACCTCATAAGAAAGATTTCTTCAAAATGGTCCATAGATGTGATGCTGGCCACTGGAAGATTATCATACCATATTCTAGCCTCTCCATGCATAGTGGCAGAGAAGAATTTCATTACCAAGTCTTCAACATCATCACCGACAAGGCGGTGCTGAAAGAAATCCCAGAAATTTCTCATGTGATAATCGGGTCTTTCTCCATCGATGCCAACGAATCTACGGATCCATTTTTTGGGCATTTTTCTAGGATATCCCACAATTTTACTCATGTATAAAGGTTTGTAGTTCCCTGGATCCCATTGTGAATTCATAGTTGTCTTCGTCATCAGTGGAGTCGCCAGATAGTTTTCTTGAAACTATCAAAAAAATAAGGGAAAACACCCAAAGTGGAGTCGCCAGGTAAGCTTGTAAGATAAGGCTTCTGAGGCAAGGCTTATCGAAAGTGTCGTCTTGAGGAGAATTGACTCAGTGTTCCCCAGCAATGGCGCCAAAATGTTATCGCACAGTTTGTAGTAAGGATAAAAGAATATATGAAGAGACAAACTAGCATAACTGGAACCAATCCTACCCAATGTCACCTCGATAGGAAGGTTCTTTCTGTTTTGGGAGGTAAGGCCCAGGGGAGACATCCTTGGTGACCTGGGGCTTTGAGAAGGCAAAGGGTTGTAAGACAAAGGTAAATTCCCCCCCTCACAAGTCACCACCGAGCAGATAGTTCGACTAACAACCAATAAAAAGAAGTATAACCAAGAAAGATATGCACCTCCCTGAGACAAAACAACAAGAAAACGATATATGTAAGCTTGCTCACTTGGTTACCACCTTCATATAATAATGACTATCTAATATATATAAGCAATTGAGAAGTAAATATTGATGAAGTCAATGTTTATAAAATAACAATGATAATAGATGCCACTTTTTCAATAAATGCTAGGAAACGTGGCATTCAATGCAACAATCAACACTTCATTCAAGTAATGCCCTTAAATCAACCATTCATTTGCTTCAAAGTGAAACGTTAGCTGCCCAATGATGTTTATAGCAAAATATGATGGCAACACCTAGTTAGTAGGGTTAGTCCTAAGCTAAGGTTAGAATAGTTAGGGTTTCGTTCAAGGTATTGAGAGTGGTTTTGATCATAACATTCATAAGCTAGGTATTATATCAGTGCGTTTCCTAGGGTTAATGGAGTCAAAGGGAGGACGCAAGAGCCGAAGGATCAAAGAATGTAATGAGGCTAAGGACTAGAGGATTAAGCCTTGAGGTGTTGCTAGAGCAAGGCCTCAAGGACACAAACCCTAGGGGAGAGAGGCTCACCTTGGTGTAGGGGAACTAGGCCTTGGTGCTCTCTCCTCCTTCCTTAACTCAATGGCAAGGACGACTAGCTCTAAAAATAGCTTAAGACTAAGACACAAGGGTTTACAAGGCAACGTGTTGCTATGGCAAGGCTTTACCAACAAACCCTAGAAAAAATGGCTCATCAAGGTGTAGCTGAACTAGGCCCCGATGCATCTTCTTCTTCTTCTTAGCTCAGATAAGTAAAAATGGCTAGCATATGAAGAGGGGGGAAAGAGTGTATCTAAGGCTAGGCTCAATCCTCTTCAGCATGAAAGAGTAGAGTGTTGTTGTGGCAAGGCTCTATCTCATTTCATCAAATAAAATGGCTAAAAATCTTGACGAGGACATGAGACAAGGACCTACAATGTGTGCTTGTCCCCTAGGGTTTATTCAACAAATTATAACCATAAATGTAAGAGAAATAAAACTACAACCATTCATTCAAGAAGTTTTGCAAAAATTTACTTACATTTAACCAAGAAATCAAGTAGCAAACCCTAGTTGTAACACCTTCCACCAAGATAAATGCCAAAAATGCCAAGAAAATCTTTCTTCAACAAGTGTGCCTCATTATTTCAGCCAAAACCCTAGAGTAGGGTGCAAATTTCAGACCTCACCAAGTGGTGAGTGAGAGATGATGATAAAATGAGAGTGAAAATCCTCAATATATACTGTATCAATGACCTAATTTTACTTTTAGGTCATAAAAAGGTCGACAAGGCCAAAATACTAAAAATAATATTGTTTTACATTAAATGTTAAATTAAAACCCTAATCAAGCAACAAAAGGATGTCATCCCTTTTCTAGGATGACATCCCCTTTTAGGGAAAATGCAGCTTCCAGGAGAAAAACGTTAGCCCTCCTTGGGCTTCTCCAAGATGCCACACGTGGCAAACTTCCCTGTTCATTTGCCAAAATGTCGGACATGAAGTAAGGATGACGTCATGGAACTCATGGGTGACATCCCAAGCCTTCCAAGGCCAGCGTTCCACTGAAAAAGGGCCAATCCCTCTAGGTCAAGCTCTTCCAAGGTGCCTCTGGTGTATCGTCCTCCTCTTCTCCGGTGCAAAGCCCCTAATCCATATCTGTCCTGTCCCCACCCCTTGATGGGATCTCAACATTCATCTGATGGGATCTTCAACCCCATGGAGGTCTGAACTGATCATCTCCCCATGTGTACCAGTCCAAATGGTACTTGTCCGTCGGGCATGATCCTTCACATCAACAGCTATGCCATCCATGGGATCATCAGTCACAGGGATCATAGTAATGTCAATCACATCTCATCATCAATATTATTAAACTCATGAATAAAATCCCTAATACATCAGTCAAAATCTCAAAGACATTAGACAAGCCTGTAATACAAGTTTGGAGAAAAAGACAAGGCGTCCTATTGGGCTAGTGTCCACTGGAAAAGGAAAGTTTCTGGAAGAGACCTCATCCTAGCCATGTATGTGGGTCATGTGGTCAGGGGATGTCCAAACAAGTGGGTGCAATGGGGGCAGAGGATGCAAATCTTTACCTGTGGGTGCCTTTGTAGAAGGTGAGTTGTACTTGTCCTGGATGCAAATTTTTCCAAGCCCATTCATGCCTTTTATTCTTTTATTCTTTATTGCTTTTTTTTTTCAAGAGCTAATCAGGGGACACTGCCCTGGCGTGGTGACTAGTGGTGACAACGTTACCCACAAGTACTTTCACATAAATGAGAAGGTTGGCTCGTGATGAGGCCCCCTTTCCCTTGGCCATACAACCAAGAGTCACTGCCCTGGCGTGGTAACCAGCTGGTGGCAATGTCATACTGTTAGGTACCCATGGACCTAATATGTGGACTCGTGATGAGACCCCTTATCCTCTGGTTAGGTCTTGTTTTATTACTTTTCTGGGTCCCTCTTGTTTCTTGCTGAGAAGGCTTTTATTGCTTTCTCGGGGATCCTTGGGTGAAGCATATCGAGGTTTTATTCTTTAGGCTTTTATCTTTTACCATCTTGCTTTTACCTTCTGGGCCTTTATCCCCTTCTTCCCATGAGATAAGGTGCAGTCCTGAAATTAGGTCAACCTAGTGCCTGGACAAATGGAATGGGATAGGTGAGCGGGAATCAAGATGAAAAAGTGGTGTTGTGACGGGAGCAAACGATGGCTTTTCAGAAATCCCCCCCTAGTGGCAAACCAAAACCTACAGACACAGGCTTACTAGGGCATCCTGTCAATCCCCCCAGACATGGTCAAGTGGGCAAGTGTAAGATACAAGCATTTGTTAGAAACAAAAGGAATCAAATGCACATATTCAAAGGTTTTGATGATCAAAGTGACACATACCATGATACGCGAACTAATTACCTCATGGAGCAAGAACCGTCTCTGACACCAGACCAGGCCGATGGTGATGGATGTTGTTGTTGCTAACAAGATAAAGGTGTTGGAAGAAAGAAAAGGTGGGCCCTCCAGGACCATGCTAAAGTCAATCCTTTTCTCGATACTCCATGTCTAGGACTTGTGGGCCTCGAGACATGATCTGCTAGTTATCCCTAAAAGTAGGGGATAACAAGACCCATGTTCAATACCCTTTTTTCTTTCCAAGTTACAAAGCTTGGGGAAAACCCTCGAGTACTTCCCCTCATTTTGAGGATGGTACCCAAGGTAAACTTTAGAATCTTTAGGGCACAAGGTTGATCAACAACAGGGCTCGAAGCCATTATAACAATATACTCATTATGAACTCAACATGTCTTGCGGGAATTGAACCTAGGTGGGGAGGATAACAATCATTCCTTCCAACCACTCGAGCTAAACCTAATTGACTACCTGAGTTCAAAACCCTATGTGGGCGTAGCTGTAAATATTTCCTTATAAATGTAAGAGGCATTTCACAAAAAAAATGTTTCTTTAAGGGAATTCATAATATTTCACTCATTGCCATTCATATCATGCTTAATATTCTTTTTCAAATGCTAACCTTGTTCCTTTTCTTTTTCGGTTGTTATTGTTGTTGTGGGTGTCGTGATAAGGTTAGTTATGCATGAAGAGTGGGTCTAGAGGTCTAACCAAGGTCAAGGGACATCAACAATGACCTTCTACCTTAAATGATGCTTCTTAATAAAAAACACCTAAAATTCAGAGAACACTGCATCTCTTGGGTATCTTTTGACTATGAGTGGTTTACTAGGGCACATTACGATGACTTGAGTAAAATTAATGGGTCTTTTCATCTTGATAATGGTCAATAAAGTATAAGAAGGGCCTTAGGCACTCAATAAAGCTTATCAAGCTCAAACATGGTGACAGATATATTAAAACATCACCTAGGACCTTTTTTATGGTATATCTGGCCTCTAAGTGGGATATGGTTGCCATTAATTGGTTTTAGGCATTAGTGACGGATCTAGAGGCCTAAACCACAATTGAAAAGGAAAACAAGGGCGTTACTCAAGAAAATGAACCATTAAGGCATTTAGCATCGTGAACAAGGTCTACGACCATGACACACACCCTCTCTATGGGGTCTTTGACTCCCAAGTAGTATTTTGAGTGCCATTAGCTAGTTTTGCACAAAAAGTATGGGCTTAGGGGCCTTGAATATGCCCAAGAGAGGAAAATAGCTTTTAGTGTTAAAGTTTTTCTTATGAAACATAGGTCTTAATGCACATTTTTAATGCATGCATGTTCCTGTAAAGTAAAAAAAAAAATTGCTCAGATTCCTCTTTTTCTCTACATTGCTTTGATTTTAGCTTTGGATTGAAAATCTTGGTGGTTCAAGTTGCATAAAAACTAAATCCATTTTCCCAGCTCCCTATTCTTATCTCCATTTTCAATCATGTTTTTAAATATGATCCACATATACATTGCTGGTGAAATTGCACATACTTATAGAGTTTTGTATGCAAATTCTCTCTCTCTCTCTCTCTCTCTCTCTCTCTCTCTCTCTCTCTCTATATATATATATATATATATATATATATATATATCACATAATCTTAATATACATAGGTCTTCAATTTTTGGCGCAATTTTTTAGTCACCCATATGAAAAATAAATTATATTGTGCACAAGTACATATGGAGACCTAAACACACACACACACACAAAAATGAATGATTATATTAAGACCCTCAAATGTGGTTTTAATGTTTGACCTTTTAATTTTAGGGTTTCATCGATTTTATTAATTTAAAAAATATATAAAACTAATATTTAAAAATTTGGAAAAATTAGTGACACAAGAACTAATATTATCTACAATTGTACAAATGTGTTTCAAGAAATTCCATTTTTAGATACTAAATCAACTTCTTAATGTGAACATATGCATTATATTTTAGAGGAAAATTAACATACCAATGTAGGAAGAATGTGGATTTTTCTAAGTTATATCAATTTTCTATAAATAAAAGTTAAATATTATGGAAGCTAGTTCGATTTTCTATGTTTCATCTTTTTACACCATATTTAATAAGTTGTGCATGCACCTCATTCTTTCCAATTCACAAAATGTTGCTTTTCCAAATTTCTATTGCAACTAATGTATTATGAGAAAATAATATTAACTTGCACTTCTTTTATTTTATATTATAATATTACTATCACTAACATCATTATAAGAAGCCATATAATGCTACTTGACCTTGCAACTAAAAAGGACACGAACAAAATTAAATATAGACAAATGATTCTCCAAATTTCTACTACCAACATTGATATGTTAAAAGACATGAACAAAATTAAATATAGACAAATGATTCTCCAAATTGCTACTACCAACATTGACAGGTTAATGCATTATATAACATTCATATTTTATTTAAAATTATTAATAAATAAATTTTAGTTTTTTGAAGATGATTTTTTTTAAATAATGTTTTACCTAGATCTTACTATTCAATCTTTTAAAAGGGGAGGCAGGTGCGGGAGGGGTTCTATTCAGCTCTAGAGGACAAAGAGTGCTAACTTACTCATGGAATCTAGGCACAACCACCAATAATCTAGCATATGCACTCTTCCAAGGAGCTCAGCTAGCCCAAGAATGACAACTCAGCCAGTTAATCATCCTCGGGGACTCCAAGAACATAATTTGATACTTTAACAAGCAAACAACCTTGAAAAATACAAGCTGAAAAGGCTCATAGAAAGAATTAGAGATATGCTATCTACCATGCACTCTTGGTCTACAGGGAGTTCATACTCTGTGGGAACCTGATGCTATCGTCATTCCACGCCCGCCCAGTCTCCAAATCCATCTCCTCCTTAATTTTGTTGGCGCCGAAGGTTTGTGAGGGGATTGAAGCCATGCTCCACTGCATGCGAATGTTGGCAGTGACTACTGCATCCTCACTTGAGTGTCACTCCTTCCCTAAGCTCGCACAGACTCAATTCTTAGCCCCAAGGGGAAATTGGGATGGACAAAGGCCGATTCATTGTCTTTTCCAACTAAAGAAGAATTTGATAAGGCGAGGATTGTCATGGGAAGAGAATTTAAAGAGAAGTGGTAGTGTAAAGGCCCCAACGTTACGACTACTAGTGAAGAAGAAAGTGCAATTTTTTTTGTTTTTTGTTTTTAGGAAGGAAGGTAACAACGACAACAGTTGAACCACACAACTGACAACGAACACCATGCAAGAAGATCAGGCAACAAACATCAACGACTTAACAATAGCACCTCAAGCAACTGGGTGAAACATGCAGAAATCAAGGACAGACATAAACGACTACTCGCTCGAAACAAACATGATGACGCCTACAGGCTAAGGGACAACATCCACATTCCCGACACAACAATCTCAATGACCAATAACTAGAACCTCAAGGTGCGCAAACCAAACACATGAAGGCGTTACGACCCAAGTGCTAACAACAACTTACGACGATCAACAACACCCACAACGGGACGCCCGACTCCGACCAAATTATGATTCGTCACTATCCAATAGGGTGTGCCATGATCCCCTCAACTGGAATCATGTCGTCCCTAGGTGATAGACGCGACAATAACCTTGATGCAACCAACCTATCTAGACCAAGGGCTCAATATAAAACCAACGCGCTATGAGCTTAACAACTGACAAGAAGACTACACCCACACCCCATGACAGGCCAACGGACGCCAGGTGTCAATCAACCATTAATTAAATTGCGCAACTAGCCTACTGGTTCTTTCTTTCATAAGAGACACTATTTATCAATGAAGTCTCCTAGATGGTGAAACATATATGATTGAGTAATAATTATAAATTTCGTGTGAAGGGATTTCCAAAATTTAAATCTCTATAGTGAACGCAATAATCAGGTGTTTTCTTAACCATACATATATATAGAGAGAAAGGATTAAAATAAGAGAACAAAGTTAGACAACTAGTGAAGGGTCAATGTAAAACTTGTGTCTCGCGAACTTAGAAATAATCGAAGAACTCAAGGTCATAACTCACATTACGTTCATCAACTTTTGTGCACACATATCAACATCTATCCCAAGAAATTTTAATTTTAAAAATAAGGCTTAACCTTTAAATGTGAAAAGAAAAGAAAGCATGGGATTATCACATTACACTTTTAAAGGATGGTCCAAAGAGGGGATACTTTGGCATAAAATACACTACACACATTTAAAAGTTTACATAAGAAAGATATAATTTCACGACTGATATAATTAGAACTTCAATTTACTTACAGAACTTACAACGCTAATGCAATTATTGAAATAAAACGTTGATATAATTAAACGTGGTAGAATTAAAACATAGATAGAGTTAAACGTTGACATGATTAAACTTTGACATAACTACAGAATGATATAATAGCAGAATTGCTATCAAGTTGTCAGTAAATATAACCATAGATATACAGGAATGTTGCACGAGCATACCCAATGATTATTCACCTACAAAACGCTGTCAAAAGCATGGCACGTTGTCTGTCCATAATGTTGCCAGTAACGGTGTAATTTAAGCTGCCTACGATTGAATGTTACTGTGTCCCTGCAGTGGCTGCCAGCCATCCATTTTGCTATATATGGCAAGCATTACTGAAACCAAGAAAGATCATTGTCAACAATGCGTAAGGCAGTCTAGTAAAAAGTTACGGTACCCATTGATTTCACTGTCATACAATATAAATTCCTTTCTGCTATGAAATGTTACAGTATCTAGGGGAAATTACAGTCAACTGGGTGAACCGCTGTGTAGTTACTTTTAACTGGAAAATTAAAACTCTATGAAAATTCATCTTGCCAAGCCAATTCACTAACTAGAGTTTGTTGTGTTAGAGCATATGTAATTAACTGACTTTTAAACTTAAATAAATATAAAATCACTATCTAGGAATTGTTGTGTTAGATCATACGTAGTTCGTTGTCTTTCCAACTAATGTAATATAAAATCACTTTCTAGAAATTATTGTGTTAGATAAAATGGGATTCACTGACTTTTAAATTGGAATAAGTATAAAATAACTATCTATAAATTGTGGTGTGAGAGCATAAGTAGTTTGCTCTCTTTCCAACTGAAATAATATAAAAATCGCTTTCTAGAAATTACTATATTAGAGCAAATGGAATTCATGTCTTCCAACTCAAATAATATAAAAATCACCTTCTATAATTTACTGTGTTAGAGAAAATGGAATTTGTTGACTTTTAAACTAAAATAAGTATAAAATAGTTATCTAGAAATTGTGGTTTGAGAGCATAAGTAGTTCGTTGTCTTTCAACCTGAAATAATATAAAAATCACTTTTTAGAAATTACTATGTTAGAGAGAATGTTAAGCCTTAATATTGGCTCATTATCCCTTAATTAGGGCATATTACATTAGTAATGTTATTTTATTTATGTTAGCTTTATTCCATTAGTTGTAATTATACCTCCTAGTCTTCTATATATACCAAGGAGACATTTTCATTTGGAGTCATCTTGTACTTGAACATTTATGTGGGGTAAAAGGAGGTTTCCCCCTCGAAGAGGCTTATTATCTGAAATTATCTATTTTTCAAGGCGTTGAGTACTTATTCTGAGGTTTTTCTATGCTATATTGATATTTGGTTCTTAACATATGGTATCATAGCTCAAGGTCTTGGGGTTTCTCTGCTACATCTGAGACACCTTGGAATTTTCACTATAACTTTTTCTCTACAACGTTTAAGAAGAAACTTCTTGGAGGATATTTAGTAGACAGATCAAGGTATTTTGGGTTAAAATTTTAGCTCCTGAGGCCTTATACTTTATAAGATACAACTTGTGCAAGATAGGGTTCTGGAATCATCTTTAACTGAGTCATTGCAGAATTTTCGCTATAAACATTTTTCTGTAATGTTTTAGACCCTAAACTCCAGGGGATATTCATAGAAATTAGTAAGGTGTCTTTGGTAAAAAATTCAGCTTCTGCGTCATCTTACATTTTTAGATACACCCTATGGAAGATAGGGTATCTCACTAGTCTCAAGAAGGTGTTCCAGGTGAAACAATCATAACTTCTTCCTAGAGTATCCAAATTGAGTGAGACTAGCTTAATTGGATAGTGGATAGTCTGTAGTATTTCTGGTACGAGTTTCAGAATTTTATATCAATTATTTTGTGTGGGGCATGCTATACAAGTGATATCTCCTAGAAAGGCCAAAAATCAACAAGTTGTGGGGAAGTTACCGTAAATTCCACTTGGCACATCCAATTTTGGTCAGACCTATGGCATTGCAAAGAAGAAATATCAGAGAACTACATAAAATAAAGTTTCATACCCATAAGGGCTGAAACTTGGGAGATACAACAGAAGAAAGATTGTCTAGCAGAACCACCCCAAAATCAAGGTTCAAAAGTGTTACTTGGCCAACATGCCACCCAAAAAGGGAACTTCTACACCAAATAAGCCTCCAGACAATCCTACTTGGAATCTTGATGAAGGTAAATAAATGCGTAGGGACATAAATGATTTACAAAAGAAAATAGTAACAAAAGATGAACTACAAGAGATGTAAGCTAAGTTGCAGGCAATAAATACTAAGATGGATGGTTTAAAAGAGGTGATCATGGAAGTATTGAAAAATTTCGTAACAGAGAAGACACCTGAAAGTGAAAATGCATCCTATGAAATTCATGATGAGGACACAAGGAAGGTGAATCAAGAATGGAGAAACTCCAACTTTGGGTTGAAAACCAACCACGTTCCTAAGATCGATATGAGGAAGTTTGATGGCAAGGACCCAATCACATGGATACTTTAGATGGAGCAATTATTTGATCTACATAATGTGCCACATACACAAAAGGTACGAATTGCTTCTTTATATTTAGAACCCAATCAATTTGTATGGTATTGATGGTTTTCTTCTCGCAAATCACTCGTCACTTGGACAATTTTCACGGAAGAAATGATAACACACTATGAGGATACAAGGAGAAATACCTTCTTTAGCTAATTGATAAATCTCTAGCAAAAGGGTTCAGTTACCGAGCAGATTGAGAACTTCCAAAGATTGAATATAAAGGTAACCGATATTCCAGATGAGCACTTGATTGATGTATTCATAGGAACTTTAAAGGATAATATTCAACATGAGGTTCGCCTTTGGGAACCCAAATCATTGGAGAATGCATTTAA
>ML831971.1:0-11425 GCA_009831015.1 Picea engelmannii | reverse complement strand
TATATATATATATATATATATATATATATATATATATATATATATATATATATATATATATATATATATATATATTTCAGTTTTTGTAAAAAAAAAATATTTAATGTTTTAAAAAGAAAATTATATTCCAAAATTGCTACTACTAACATTATTATAAAAAGCTATATAATAATACTTCATCGTTCAACTATAAAACATGATAACAAATTAAAAATTTAGACAAATGGTTACTATTGTGTATGAATAAAAGTTAGTCTCGAAGCTGTTGTTTACTCTTATTATACCTGCCGCGACATGGTATATAGTGATCGATATGCCGTTGACGACATATTAATCGAGTTGCTGACCAAAAATTTATGAAGTTTTCAAGGTGGAACATCAGAATTTGATTTTCTTTATTTATTTGAAAACATTTTCTTATATGTGATTGGCTCTCAAAATGCATTCGTTATTGTCCAGGTCATTGCGCTAAATAATTGCAAAATAAATGCAAACTTATATTCTCTGTCTACAATAATGAATTTTGCTTTTAAATGGTGGCTCCGCTGACAACGAACCCGACAACCAAAGAATAAAATGATTCTGGGATGAAGACACCATTGTCCTTATTGCCATTTTTCCTAGCTCAAAATCCTTTCGCAGATCTACAACATTAACGATCTTGGATTTGGGAATCCATGCATGCAACTCTTACTCTTGCAGAAAATTCATGTGGGTGTTTAATTAAATTCAAGATATGCAGCACCCACGACAAAAGGAAACATAGGAAAGCAAAGGAAACATCAACAACCACTGTTAATATTCATAGGAGTTCATTGATGTCCTAACTGTCATCTCTTCTCCCTTTGGTTTAAACATTAATTCTCCACAAAGAACCACTACAAATTGTTCGGTTGTGGTGTGTCAGATAAGCCCATCTCTCAATTATTCCAAGTCATGATATCTTATCTGCACCATATCTCTTCTCAATCATTAACTTGGCTGAATAGTGAAAACCATGCTCTTATTATTTTTCACATTGGTTTCAACATAGTAAAGTAGCGCTCATATTATTTATGGCATTGGATTCAACATAGTAAAGTAGGATTTGAGTGGGAGATGGGTAAAAATTTACCACAACCAACAAAGCTATATTTTCAACTCACTAACCATAGTTGGACTTTGTCTATCTAACAAAGGGCTTCATCTTTTTTTGAAAAACATAAAAGCAGAATCTAAAATCTCGTAGTAATAATCATAATAATAAATCTCTAACAATCCCATAAATATCTCTGAGGGCTTAATGAGAGACTTGCAAGGATTCCCTTGGCTGGACAAATGGGTGCAGATCCATGTGACATATGGTTGTTTTTTTAAGTGTGGCATGTATGCTGATAGGAAGATCTTTTTATAGTTGTTGAAATGACCCAACTTATTAATATGTGAACCACCTCTGATGATCATGTGATTCATGCTACCCGCTTCTTCATTTATGGTCAACCTAATCATTTGATTTCTACTGTGTATAAGTGAGAATTAATACTTGACTTTAGCCTTTGTAAGTGCATTGATGGTGTTCTAGAGCTTGCTATGTATACCATGGCATTTGTTGTGATCTTTGTGACTAAGTATGTCTTAAATTTTGCAAAGTTTCAAGTGAAATTAATCATTGTAGTTAATGGTAAAAATGACATTTTTTGGAATATTTAGTTGACATGTTTACTAATTTCATTTTAAAGAAGCGTACAATTGAAACTTTTGATCTCTAGGTGTTTAATTTTGGGTTCAATTTATATTATGAGGTATAGGAACAACTTTTCAATTTCTATATTGCTATTGGGTTTTAAATATTGCTACTCGTCAATGGGTATGCCATATTGCAATGCTTATTAAATGTTTTGTAGAATTGTGACATTTATTAAGGGTTGATGTTGGATTGTGATGTTCAACAATTGACTTTGGTTGAATATGTATTAGCTATAGTTGACCATGGTTGACCATGGATAAATATGTAATCAACTATGGTTGACTTTTTTTTAATATGTTTGACTATGGTTTTTATGGTTGACCATGTTTGACTATGGTTAACAATGTGTTTCTATGTTAGACTATGGTTGACCATGTTTGATTATGGTTGGCTATTTTTTAATACAATTTATTATTGTTGACCATGTTTGACAATGACTAACTTTGGTTGAACATGGCTAGCCATGGTTGACCTTGTTGACTATGGTTGATTTTGGTTGAAAATGGTTAATTAGTTGAACATGGTTAACTTTTGTTAGGAGGTTGAATCCAAAATTATTTTGCACCACGACATTGAGAGGTAGAATTCAAATTTATTCACATTTCGAACTTAACAAAATGTCACATTGTGACAATAAGAGATCACCATTAACTTGTACTCACCCATATATAAAAAATTCAAACATTTTATGAAGTATTGGAGTTTGTAGTCCCAATGACAATATATAGAAATTACAAAGTTGTTCTTATACCTTCTACAAATAAATTGAACCCAAAATTAAACACCTATACTTAGGAATCAAAAGTTTCCACTGTACACTTCTTTAAAATGAAACTAGTGAACATGTAAACTAAGTATTGAAAAAAAGTGTGATGTTTACCATCAAAATCAACCATAGTCAACATGGTCATACATGGTCAACCAGGTAAACTATGGTTAATTTAATATTAGTCCATGAAGATGAATGTCATGATGAGACATAACCATTAATGAATGTTGCAACCCAACATAACCCTTGAGAAATGTTGTAATGCAACATAATCCTTGATGAATGTCACAATGACAAATAACCATTGAGGAACATAAAAATTCAACATAATTCAACCAAGATGAGTGTTGCAACGTGACAAAACCATCAAGGGATGTTGTAATACAACATAACCCCTGATGAATATTAGAATGTGATATAACCATTAGGGAAGGTAACAATTCGACATAAGTTAACCAACATGAATGTACCAATCTGACAACCATATTATCAATCTCTTAGTGTTGCAATTGACACAATATTGAAATCACCTTTTAATGTCATAATGTGATATTAGGTTTTAGTTACCCATAGTGCTACAATGTGAAATTTTGTTTAGTTAAACCTCTTAATGTTAGAATGTGAATAATTTTGAATTCCTCTTAATGTCACAATGTGAGATAATTTTGGATTCAACCTCCTAACAAAAGTCAACCATATTCAATGATAGTCAATAAGGTCAACCATGGTCAACCATAGTAAACCATAATCAACATTGTAAACCATCATCAACCATAATCAAGCATAGACAAACATGATAAATTATAGTAAAGCATGGTCATCCATGGCCAACCAAAGTCAACCACAATTAACTAAAGTCAACCATGGTCATGCATGTTTAACAAAAGTTAGCCATAGTCAAACATAGTCAACATTAGTCTAACATAGAAACACATGGTCAACCATGGTCAACTATAGAAAACTATAGTTAGTAAAATTTAACCAAAGTCAACCATTTTTAGCCATGGTGAACTCAAACATATTCAACCATGGTTAACCATAGTCAAACATGGTCATCCATAATCAAACATGGTTAAGCATCATCAACCATGGTTAACCATTGTCAACCAAAGTCAACCAATCATACATAGTCAACCATAGTTAATCATGGCCAAACATCTTCAATCAAAGTCATTATTAACCATGGTTAAACAAAGTCAACATACTCGAACATGATCAACCATAATAAACCATGGGAAAACATAGTTAACCATAGTCGAGCATGATTGAATATAGTCAAACATATTCAACAATACTTAACCATTGTCAACCATAGTTAAATATCGTTAAACATGGTCAAATGTGGTCAACCATATTCAATCATGCTCAACCATAGTTAATGATACTTTATAAAAGTTAACCATATCAACCATGGTCAAACTCAGTTAACCATAATCAAACATAGTCAACCATACTTAACCATAGTCAAACATGGTCAATCAAAGTCAACCTTGGTCACCATAATTGGATATGGTTAAACCTATTCAACCATGGAAACCAAATTCAACTATAGTTAACCATGGTCAATTGAAGTCAAACATGCTCAATCATGGTCAACCAAATTCAACCATGGATAACTAAAGTCAACCACGATCAAACATGGTCAATCATAAAGAACAATAGTCATATATTTTCAACCAAACTCAACCATTTTCAACCAAAGTCAAACATATTCATCCATTTTCAAGCATAGTCATCTAAAATCAAACGTAGTCATCCATAATCAAACATAGTCAACCATCATCAACCATGGTCAACTAAAGTCAACCATAGTCATACATAGTCAAACATAACCAAACATATTCAACCAAAGTAATTGATAGTCAACCATGGTATGTTAGAGCATATTTCCCATATCCTTAACCTCAATCTCTTACCTAGGCTATCTAGAGCTTGGTCTCATGATTTTATTGGTCAAAATTTGACTAATTTTGACCAAGTGAGCCATAGGAGCGCTCCATTGCTAGATTTAAGGGAGAATCTACCTAAGATAACAGTGGAATTTACCAATGGTGGTTTATGAGCCCATGGTTTTGGCAACCCATAGTATTTACCCATGGTATTGCTATTATTAGCCAGTGGAAGGAAGGAGATTCACTACTATTCTTATTTGGTTTCTATTTTCTGTGATCTATTCATGGATTAGATCCCTATTTTTAGGAAATTGAGTCGCCACTTGACATCTTGGGGTAGTTAAATCAATATTTAGAGATTGCATGGCTAAATCAGGGTATTTTAATCTCTAAGTTAAGTCTAACTAGGTTCTCATGCACCATGCATTATGCAATTCGAATTTCCTCTTTTAGGATTCAAATTTCTTATATATACTCATTTTGTGGGTTAATGATAATGAAGTATTTTTTATGTACTTCAATGTTAACCTCCGACTCTTATACAATCATGAAGTCCTAGAACACCACCTAATGTATTTCACATTTAAGGATATAGTTTTTATCCTAAGTGTGTTTCTAGATTCCTATTTTGCCTCCTCCCTTATCTCCCGATGAGATGTCGATGTGAGAGCAATTGAGGTGGTTTCATTCTTGTATTATATATTTTCATTATTGAAATGAATACATGAGACTGAGAGACTATGGCTTGAGGCCTTTTCCACCAAACTTTTTGTCTTGATCTTATGTGTTATATTTCTTTCAATTGGTATCAAAGCATATTATAGTTCTTATGGGTCTAGTAGTCTTGTGATCCATGGTAGTGAGCCATGGAAAATGAGGAATTCAAGATCCATGGTAGTGAAAATTCAAAAGTCTATATGGTAGTGATGATGACTATTCTCAACACACCTGACAGGATATACGATTGATACAATTAGGCTTCACGTGAAGGAGACAAAGACAAAGACAATGAAATTGGTAAATTGATTCTATCAATATAGTCATGCAAACTGATTTTTTGAAAGTTGAATGAAATGAAATCTCGAAGTCTAATATAATATGTAACATGCCTAAAATTGAGCACAGATATTTGAGGGAAAATTTGAATCCATGTGAAAAGGTGTCTTTGGGATTGATATGTTAGTCACACAGGTTGAGGATGAAGTAGAAATTATGAAGCAAGAGGATAGATCCTTTGGCTCAGCAAGAGCCTAGGCCAACCCTATTATGTTGGACGAAGACCAACAACCTTTAGGAGCATCATAGATAGAGATAAGAATACCAGTGTGGCTATGGAGGGTGCTCAATCTCCATTTGTTTGATTCTCTAGTTTGGTCTTTCTTTGTTTTGCTTGTATGTTATAATGAATGATCACAAGTAGTTATCTCTTATAGCTTTTCCTTTTTTCAAACAATTTAGAGACAATATGATATGGGTAATATGGAAAAGTCTGATGTTGCTAAATGGTGGGGGCAATGGTTTCCCTTGAGGCGGGCCCCTACTAGCCTACTAATGTAACCTCTCTGCTTGCTTGCTCCTCCTCTTGATATATGAAAGGATGCTGACGCTCATTGGGACAGTATAATACTATGAGTGCCAATAGTGACTGTTGGAAATACTTTTGTCATTTATGTCAAAGACAGGGCGATACTACAAATGTCCAAGATAAAGATTGCAAGATGGAGATTGTTGGAAATATCGTTTTTGCATTTTTTGATGCTCAGTTTGGATACCCTGTAGTTGAAGGCCTTTTTACTCTTAAGACCTATCTCAAATGGGAGGATAGGATATATGGTTGAAAATTTGATTCTGAGACCTTTACAACGGTAAATGGAACTCCCTCTAACTCCATAGGAATGAGGAGATATGAAATATTGTGTCAAGTTGGCCCAACCAGTGAATGGAAAAACATTATAAATACAAGATAAATGTGCACATTTGAAGAGTATCCAAGCAATAAAAGAAAGTAAAAGTGCACAAAAGATATGTGAGGTGTTCAAGAGGAGATGTGGAGTATTCTTAGGTTCTAAAGGTGCATACGAGGAGTTTTCTTGGATTTTTAAGGGTGTGTTATGAAGGACTAAGCTCTATGATGTTGCAAATTGCATTGCTTTGAGGATGTGATGCTGCAGTTTGGAATTGTATTCTGGGAATAATGCTATGAGTTTTGCTAAGGCATAAGGATAAATATGATTGGTTTTTGAAGGTATGTCTAGGGTATGAAGCAAGGAAAGGCGTTGGATCATGAAATTTAAGGCTATGATGATGTTGTGAAATCATAAGTAATATGTGTATATATATCTTGGATTGGTGCCTATACAAATCTTACTAAGTTGGTTCTCAGTTGAGGAGATTGGTGTCTCCAGTAGGTTGGTTCCTATACAATATATTGTTGAGTTGGTGTTGATCTGAAGAGATTGGTGTCTCTAGTAGGTTGGTGCCTACACAATATCTTATTGATTTGTTTATAGACTGGAGAGATTGGTATCTCTAGTAGGTTGGTTCCTACAAGCTTTGTAACACTCAGTTGGTTCCTATAGACATTTATAAAGATAATTTTTTGTGGTTTTCTTCCATAAGGGTTTCCAATTTAAACTTTGTGTATTGTGATTTGAGTTTACATGCATTTATTATTTTAAAGATAATGAATGATTGATGAATGCTCATTTAAAGTAAAAAGTATATTATATTGATTCACCCCCCCTCCTCTCAGTATAAGCATAAGTTCAACAATTGGTATAAGAGCAGGTTCCTTTGGAAACAATCTAACTGTTGGAAGGAAGATCTCAAGAGAACACATGGCTAGTTAAGAAATTTTCTCCACAAACATTGCTCTATTGTTTGATGGAACAAACTATGCCTTATGGAGCATAAGGATGCCAACATATCTAATGACCCATGGTTTCGATATTTGGAAATTAGTTGTGATTGGTTATACAACCCCAACAATTCCACCAACATATGTGGCCAAGAACAAGCCTAGTGAAAATAATGCAAAAGCCATGAATGACATCTTGTGAAGTATATCAGAATCAAAATTTGTCGAGGTGATGCATTGTGAATTGGAAAAATACATTTGGGACAAACTTCATAACATCTACGAAGGACATGACAAGGTGAAGAAGGAAAAAATCAATTTACTCATAGAATACAGTTCGAGAGTTTGAAAATGAAACATGAATAAAATGTTGCAGTCTATTTTCTCCATGTGGATGAAATTTTCAACACCATAAGAGGACTTGGTGAGAAGGTTGAAGAACCAATGATTATGAAAAAGGTTCTAAGGTCACTCCCCTTAATGTTTAATGTTGAGGTCTCTACCATTGAAGAAATAAAGGATCTGGACTCTGGAGAAACTGACGATGGATAAGCTGCATGGGATTCTCACTGCATATGAGATGAGGACAGAAAAATGAAAAACCAACACAGAAGGAAGAAACTTTCAAATCATTAAAGAAGACAAAAGGACACAAATATTGTGATTGTTACAACCATGAATCAGATATAGAAGAAGCACAATTCATGAGAACGCTAAAAATAGGATCTACAAAATACAAAGGTAAGCTACCCTTCAAATGTTTTAATTGTGGTAGAGTAGGACATTTTGCTGCTAAATGTCCATATAAAAAAAGGGAAGACAATAATCATGAAAATGAACATAACAATAAAATCAAACCCCATAAACACAAAAGAGGAAAACATAGTAAGAAGATTAATTACTCTAGAGAGGACAATATCTCATCTTAAGAAAGTGATGGATAGTTTCTGAGATTGAAAAAGAAGAATTCCTCTTCATGGCCATGGATACAAATTCTACTGATATAGAAAATGAAGACAATCAGAAATAAAAATCATATTAAGAAGAATAATACATTGATGGGGAAGTGAATCTTGAAGAAGAACTCGTTAGTGCCTTAGAAGAAAGAGAAAGACTCGAGGGAAAGAATAAAAAGAAGAAAGAGCAATTGAAGAACTATAAAAGAAGGATCATGATTTTGATGAAACTAAAAAAATAATTATCATCTTGAAGACTCAACTAGAAGAGGAAAAAATTATAGAAGTGGTGAGAAGCTAGCTGAAAGAGAAGGAAGAAAATTATAAGAAGCTAGAGGTTGAAATCATTTCCTTAAGAAAGGAACTAGAGAAAACAATTGATCAATGGAGCAGAAGCTTGAAGTTTGGAAAAAGTACAAAAATATTAGATAATATTATCTGTTACCAAAGGTCACCATTCATCAAGACAAGTATTGGATACGACGAAAAAAAAAAGACCCCCGAGGGTGATGCACGCACTAAGGTCACAAAGCCATCAGAAAAATAAAATGAATACAAACCTAAAAGCTATGTTAACATTCTCAAAGGCTCCATTAACAATGAAAGCAATAGTAGGAAAGGAAATGATGACCAATAGAAACCTGATTCTTCTCACAAGAACAACAAGAATGAGTTCAGAAGAGTTGTTCCACCAAGAAGGCCTTTCACAATCCGGTACCAAAATCTCTTTCTTGGCTATTGTTTTTCTTGCAATAATTTTGGTCATAAAGCACTAGATTGTAGAGCTTATGCAAGAAGTCATCATGTGAGAGATAGAAATAAAGGTTCTTATAAGACCTCAAATAATAATTATGTGAGCAACAAAAACATAAGTTCTCATGGGTTTACTGATAGAAACTACAATTCATTTGATCCCCTACTTGATTATAGTATTGAATGTTATAAGTGCAATAAATATGGACACATAGCACGTGACTGTAGAAACAACATAATAAATTATCCTAAAAAAATAGGGAAGATTATGTTCTTAGAAAGCATAGAGAAGAGTACACAAAGGTGTGGAAAATGAAGCAAGAAGAACCAAAGAAGGAATAATGTGGACTTGTATTGTATGCTCAAGACAATGGAAGCCAATGGTACATTGATAGTGGATGTTCAAAACACATAACAGGAGATCAGAACAAATTTCTCACCCTAAAGGAAGAAAAAGGTGGTAGTGTTACATTTGGGGATAGTGATTCTGCAAGGATAGTTAGAAAAGGTATTGTTAGTCTTGATAATGGAAAGACTAAAACACAGAATGTCTTGTATGTCGAAGGGTTAAAACACAATATTTTAAGTGCGATTCAAATGTGTGATCAAGGTTACAACCTCACGTTGCATTCTAAAGGATGTGAGATAAGGAAAACATGTTCAGGAAGATGAGTGGAAAATTCAAATAGAACCTCAGGCAATGTATATGTTCTTGATGAGTCAAAGGAGAAAAATGATGTATGGGACAAGTAAACAAAATTTGGTTATGGCATAGAATGATGGGTCATATAAACCTTGACAATATAGTAAAACTCAACAAGAAAAGCAGTAAGAGATATGCCAAGGATCTCAAAACCTACCGACACTATTTGCAAGCCATGTCAGCACAGGAAGCAAATGAGAGTTAGTTTCAAAACAAAGGAGTACTCAACATCAAATCCATTGGAAATTGTACACACAAACCTCTAGAGGCTAGCAAGAACACATACTTTAAAAGGTGAGAGTTATTTTATCTTGCTTATTGATGATTACACAAGAATGACATGGGTTATGCGATGAACATAGGTTGTTCATACATAAAACATCCAATATAAATAGGATAGTACAAAATAATCCATTAAGGATAGTAAATATACTTAAATAAAATATGAATGATATATGAGATGATTACAATGACCCTCGTGGTGTTATACATATAGACATTGACTGGACATGAGGTGAAAATGTATGTCTCTTGCTCTTTCATTAATTAATCATTAATTATTATTGTTTATTATTATTATTATTATTATTATATAATTATATATTTTTTGTCCTCAAAGCATAATTACTGAAAGGCTTCCCTTTAACTCTCGTTCTGGCTCACAATGTATTTTGAAGATCTTATGTGCTTGTAGCTACAAAACTCGACGAGAAAGGATGATATGATTTATGAAGTCCCAAGTAAAATTGTTGCATCAAATGTGAATTGATCCACCCTAAGTTGATCTTTACTGGAACATTTTGTTGATTGACTATTTTGATGGAACTTCTTATTTTTGGCTTCCACACAAGTTGTTGATCTTGTCTCTCTTCTTTTATAAATTTGTAGTTCATCTCTCTGTAAGAAGAATGTTGTTTATATATATTTTTATCTTGTCGTTTCCCATAATGACTTGTGATTTGGATGACGATAAGGTATCCTAATCCCTTGTGAATTTTCCTTGGAACCATCTTCGTTTGATGTTTGTAGTGATTTTTCAATATAAGCATTCTTCTGAATTTAAACACTTACTGACTTTGTATTGGTTCCTTTTTCTGATGTCGGAATTCGAATGTCTGATAATTTCTTTATTGGGACAGTCATTGTTTCTTTGTCGACTAATAATATTTTGCGATCTAGCTCTTCTTGTAAATACTTCTTATCATTTCAATTTGTGTTGGTAAATCTTGATTATGTCATTTTAAATGTAAAATTTCTTCCTTATCTTCTTCCTTATCGTCTTTATTTTTTTATTCTAGATTCTCTTTTCTTTCATTTAAGCTTTTAATTTGTTCAAGTAACTTATGATTAAGCTTCCTTAGGCAGGAGATTTCTTCCTCTTTTTCTATTAATTTCTCTTTGAGAATTTGATTTTCTTGTTTTGAATTTTTATTCTCTTGCTTCTTGTCTTTTGACTTCTTGATTTTTACCAATAAATTTTGATTATGATTTTTTAATTGTGATATTTATTCATCTCGTTCTAGTAATTTTTTGTCCATTTTTTGTTTTTTGTTTTTTAGTTCTTCAATTTGTGCGATGAATTCCTGATTACGCTCTTTGAAGTAAAAATGATCTTTCTCTGTTAACCCATTAAAATATTTCACCTTCTCAATTTCAAATTGTAATTTTCTATTGCTCTCTTTATAATGTCCTAGTTCACCTTTTAATATTAGTGTTTGCAATTGTGATTTATCTTGATTTTCTTCCATAATAAATTATTTCCCACAAAT
>ML831970.1:64485-75015 GCA_009831015.1 Picea engelmannii | reverse complement strand
GGAGTGAAGCTTGATATTGGACACTTCAGGATATTTGGGTGCCCAGTATATTTTCATGTACCCAAAGAGAAGATATCCAAGATAGACCCTTCAGGGAGAAAGGGTACATTTGTGGGATACAATGAATATTATAAGGCATATTGGATCTACATCCCTAGTCAGAGACAGATTGAGATAAGTAGAGATGTTATCTCTGAAGAAGATATAGCCTTTCAAAGATCAAAAGAATCTCGGATGGAGATTGACAGTGAAACAATACCTTCTCCCCCTTCAACAGTTCAGAGGGAGACAAACATTATTCCAGTTGCTCCAGTTGCTCCAGTTGATATCCCCAAAGATATTGTAGTCGAGCATAAAAGGCCTTCTTGGGCTCGAAAAACTCTGTAGGAGGCAAAGGGACATGAAGCCCCTCAAGGGACATCCTGAGAGAGCAAGAGACCAAAATTTTTTCGAGCTATTCTTAAGCCATGAGTCACATTATTGATACAAAACCTTCTTGTCATGGAGAAACAACATGTCAGCAGGTATGACAAGATGCCATGGCGGAAGAGTATTAGTCCATTTTGAAGAATGATGTATGGGATATTGTTCTGAGACCAGAAGATAAGTTTGTAGTGACTTCCAAGTGGATCTATATGATAAATCATGCAACTGATGGAAGTGTCAATAAATACAAAGCGATATTTGTAGCCAAAGGATTTTCTGAAGTAGAGGGAGTTGGCTATGATGAGACATTTGATCCAGTAGCCTGATACACTTCCATCTGTACTATCATCCATGAGTTGGAAACTACATCAGATGGATGTAAAGATGACCTTTATCAATGCTGAGATCGAGGAAAATTTTTACATCAAGAAGCCACAGAGATTCATGATATACGACGAGAAATCTCATGTGTACAGGTTGAATAAATCTGTGTATGGACTAAATCAGGCACCTCGTGCTTGGTACGCGAATATGGATGGATTCTTGATGATTTTTGGTTTGAGAAAGAGTGTTGTTGATCCAAACCTATATTATCGTATTGTTGGTGACGAGTGCCTGATCTTGGTCATGTATGTGGATGATTTATTCCTTTCCAGTTCAGAAAGACTTATTGTTGAATGCAAGCGAGAATTGACTTCTGATATTGAGATGGAGGATCTGGGTATGATGCACTACTTCTTGGGACGATAAGTATGGCAGAGAACAGATGAGATTTTCCTGAGTCAAGGAAAATATACAGTGGAGATATTGAAGAATTTCGGTATGACAGAGTGCAAATCCATGCCTACATCGATGGTGATGGATTTGAAGAAAATGAATGATGCTTCTACTAATTCAGGAGAGACTGATCCAAATTTGTGCCAACAACTGATTGGATCACTGATGTATCTGGTTATCACCAGACCTGATATATTCTATGCAGTGAATGTACTTAGTCAGTTCACGAGTCAACTGAGACAGACTCATTGGATAGCATCATAGCATGTATTGAGATATTTACGAGGCACAGTTGGATATGGCCTGAGATATGCCTCCAATGTAGACTTGAGTTTTCAGGGATATGCCGATGCAGATTGGGCAGGGAGCACAGTGGACCAGAAGAGAACATCCGGTTGTTGTTTTACCTTGGGGTTTGCCATGGTTTCCTGGTGCAGTAGGAAACCAAGATCTGTGGTCTTGAGTACTGCATAAGCAAATTATAGAGCATTGAGTGTGGTAGTCCATGAATCAATGTGGCTTCTCAAGCTCCTAACAAATTTATTTGATCATTATATGGATCCTACCTTTATTCATTGTGACAACTAGAGCTCTGTCAAGCTCTCTGAGAACCCTGTGTTTCACAATAGATCGAAACACATTGAGATAAAATATCAATATATCAGAGACATGGTGTAGAGGAAATCAGTACACGTGCAATGCCTTCCTACACATGAGAATATTGCATATATCTTCACCAAACCACTTGCCAAGACGAAGTTTGAGTACTTTCGTGTGAGACTTGGCCTAGTGGAGAATGCCTCCCTAGCTGAGAGAGAGTGTAGATGATTATAGCTACATGAGACATCCTCCAGGACACAGACTGAGTGAGTCGTCCTATGAGAGAGCCCATGAGTTGGGTGCACCCATGAGATGGGTGTGTTTTTCCTCTTTGAGATGAAGATGGAATGTTGTGTGCCCATGTGTGGGGAATATGCCCATGATATGGGTGTGTCGTTTCTCTCTGAGATGGAGATGGAACGTTGTGTACCCCTGTGTGGGGAATATTCCCCTGAAATGGTGTTTTGTTTGAGATGAAATGATGTGTACCCCTATGAGGGGTGAAGGAGCCCATGTGATGCATTTATTGTTCTCCTTTGTGTAGAGAGTTGAGACGATGTGGTACTCCAGATGATTCTCTAGATGATGAGCACAGGTGGACGTGATCCTAGTGGTTGAGCACTAGTGAGTGTGTGTCCAGATGATTCTCTTGTGAGACTCAGTGAGATAGAGATCTGTTGAAGTAGACATCCTTGTGGCTGAGCACAGGTGGACATGCCCCTAGTGGCTGAGCACCAGTGGGTGTGTGAGATCCCTTGCTATATTTTCTAAGAGTTAGATTTAACTATAACCCTAATTGTGATGTAAAGGGTACAGGTCGACCCCACCATAAAGTGAAAGATAATTAATATAATAGATAATTAATATGGAAATTATTAATTATATTGTGAATCATTGAGTTCGGCCCTGTTGTGCCAATAGACACCACTTTTGATGTGTCCAGTCTAGTATAAATAAAGTTGATTTCCCCATTGAGGAAACACACAACACATGTGATTTTGGAAATTTTAGCAAGTACATCTTCTAGGGATGAAGTGCACATCTCTCTTGGGCACTAGCCTTCTTGGTTTTTCAGAGCACCCTTTTATGTGCTAGGCCTATGGTGTGGGAGGTCTTTCTCTTGAGAATATAGCAAAGGATTGGCTGGGTTTTCTTCCCTTGTTGAGAAGGGTTTCCCATGATATTTCTTGTGTTCTTTTGCATGGTATTTATTCTTGTGATCTTGGTTATTGCAGCAAATTGTTAATGGTGTAGCTGCATTTGTCTATGGTTCAAGTAAATGCTAAATTGAAATAAACTTCATGCTTGAGCCTAGCCTAGTGAAAATTCAACAAAGGGGAGGTAAAATTTTGGAACGTTCAATTTGTGTATCCATCTAGACCAGATAGCATGATATTTCATGATTTTTGTCTCATTATTTCTACACGCTAAACAGTGGCTTTAGTGGGTGGCAGTGGATCTAGAAAATTGACAGTCTTTGGTGGGTGCGCCTCAAACCCTATGAATTTATAGACTTATTAAATGAAAAATCTATATTATTTAATGAAAAATGTAGTTTTCAAGAACTTCATCATCAGTGCGACAATAAGACTTCAAAGTATATTGGAAATTGAAACAAATAAATTTAGTTTTATTATTTAATTGGAAAAAAACAAAACATTAAAAAACACTTAAGATAAAATAAAATATTTAAAAGTCACATGAAACTGATGCTCATTCAATGTTGAAATCATCGCTATAGTCCCCTAGGCATGGACACACCAACAAACACCAGAACCGCTAGGCCTACTATCAGAAGATCCTTTAATCTAAACTGATAGTCTAATATGTTTGAAGGCTTGACTTTATTCTTCCCACTTCCAAACGTAAATATCACGCCTTTGGTGGCGATCCTGTAATGGAATTTCCCATCAATGTCTGTGAAGGTATTCGAGAATGAGAGAGAAAAGAAGAATACAATTCCAAGAACACCTAGACAAATTCCCACCAAAATCTTATTTCCCTTTCCATGGTCTCAGTTCTGGGAGATAAGATTCAACAACATATGAAATATGAAAACAACACTTGTGGGAAGCATTTTCACAAGATTAGATAAAGATTATAAATAGTAATTGATAGCCTTTGTTGTACTTGTCTCCTTGTCACTAGTGAAAAGTCTCATGTTTCAACTTGTCTATATTGTTAAGTTTCCAACAATAATTGCAAACCCCTATGAAATTGCAAAAAACACACTACATAAATTAAAGTTGAATAAACGAGCAAGTCAGATATTTACTAGAAGTCTTGGCTTCCCTGATATTAATGAATATTGAGCTCACACATTAGTATGAGTGATTCGATAAGTAATTCTCAATGGCAAGGGTGTGTTCTTATAAAGAAGTGAAAGAGAAGTTACTTATGTGATGGATTAGAATAACCACGATTAATGCATGCGTTTTGAATTACTATGTCTATTGTAGTCATCATTGAGATTGTCAATTATGATGGATAAATATTCTTGCATGGAAAACAATGGATTTAGTGGGAGGTAGTGGATCTAGAAAATCGATAGTATCTGGCGGGATCGCCTCCAACTTTTTGGCTTTGCGAACTTATTAAATGAAAAAACCAGATTATTTAATGAAAAATACAGTTTTCGATAACTTTGCCATTGGTCTGTCGACGATATGGAAATAAGACTTCAAAGTATACATCCAATGGAAATGGAAACAAATACATTTAGTTTTATTATTTAATTTAAAAAATACAAAACCTTACAAAAAAACCTAAGGATAAAAGAAAATATTTAAAAGTCAACCAAAAATAATGCTCATCAACGTCAAACTCATTGTTATAGTCCCCTAGGTAGTGACTAATAAGAGAGAAATAATGATATCAATCAGTGAAGAAAGTTCAATCTATGACTGAATTCATGCATTACTTTATTGTCAGTTCCCAAATATGACTTTCTACATTTATATTGTTGATGGTAACAAGACTAGGGAGATCATCATACTTGCCTAATTTTGCATAGAACCTAAGTAAACTCTACCATGTTTTGCATTTTACAATAGGCCTTCCAATCAGGGTATAGATATTGTCAACGACCTCCATGGCTTCTAACATTACTAAGATGAAATCAATTGAAAATATAACTAGTATTACAAAGATGTTTCCCTTTTTCCTTCACCTCAATACCTTTCCTTCTAGAGTATGTTGGGTCAAACATTTATATGTAAGTATGTATCCTACAATAAACGAAATTGTGAGAACATAATCTAGATTACAATTGACAAATTTTCTACTCCAAAGCATGGGCTTTCTCAACAATATTCAACCCATTTGAACTTATCCAATTTTTTTGAGATAGTATAATTAGATGTCTTTGTCTCCATTTTCACTTGCATAACCCCGAGTAAGAATGAAAACATTGTCAGATTTGGTGAAGGAAAATACAGGGAACTCTATCATTATCACAACCAACCATTGTGCTTAAATACAACTCAAAGATATAATATAAAAAATACAACATCATGTAAACTTAAAGAGAAAAGCTATTATACATTAATTATTATATATTAATTATAAGAGTAATATTAGTATCATTTTATTATTGATAAGTTTTATGTGGTGAGAGTTCGGAGAAACCACAACAATTTCATTTGTTTGTCGACATTTCAAATCCATCTTCAGGACAAGAAGCTTGACTAAAACCATGAGATGAGAAATAATAAATACTAGCAAGGGATGGAAATCTAAGAGTCGACTATCTAGAACCTTAAAAAAAAATAATTAAACTTAAAATTTAATAATTAATAAGTCATGAGGATTAATACTAAAACTAATATTGAAAACTAGGGTTTTAAAAGTGGTAGTTGGATTATAAAGACTTGGATAAATTTAATTAATGAAATTTTATTTAAAGAAAAACCCTAGAGAATGATCATAATGATACAATATTATAATTATTGTTTAGGGAAATTAACTTTGGTTCATTTTGTATAAGGTACATTAATTATTAATATGTACAATGATATTATTAGTATGGAGGGAAAAATAAAAGTATTGATGTTAAGGGAAAGGTTAAATATTAATAATAGTATTATAGGTTCTTCTAACTAGAATTTAGTTATTAGAATTGAAGATTTTTGGTTAAATGTTATTGAAAGGTTGATTATACTACTACTAGATAATGTGAGAAAAATAAAATGATTAAAATAGCTTAAGGGAGAAAATTTATTGGATGATATTAGTCATTAAGAACAATTTTACTACTAGATGTGTTTGTATAAAGGAAGAAAGGAGGAGCTAGGGTGAGTATAAAGCTAGGGAAGGACTAAGAGGGAAGACACTATCAAACAAACAATAAAAACATAAGGACAAAAATGAAAAAGGGAAACCAGAACAAACATGGGTCTTCTTACTTATTACTTTTGTTGTGGATCAAAGAGATCTAACTTTTGCTGATTTCTAGACCATTGTCTCTATTTAGGTTGTCAGGATGCTTGATGATTTCAATGGCTTCCCTAATTTGTTGTTTAAAGTCGTGATCCTCCTTTACTAGATTTTTGTTATCTTATAAGCGTAAGTGGTGTTTTGTTTTAAGAGAGTGCTTAGCTAATGCTGAGGTGCGAGAACATTCATTCTTTATGTCATCTCCATGCTCTTTAATCCCAATCTGAAAGGAGCAACCAATTTCTTCGATGTAGCGTCTGTCGCAAGACCACTCTATTTTGTATACTCCTTTACATTTATGATGGTCAAGTTTGTCTTTAACGGACCTCATATTTTGTTTGATGGTTTCATGTGGTTTGAAATAGGTCTTAATCCCTTTTTTTCTCGGTACTCTTGCAATCCCATCAGTTACTCCTTGGATGTAATGATCTAGATTATTTTGAGAACAAAATGAAGAAAAAAATATAGCAGAGATATAACAAGGAAATACATAGAGATATTTCCAGAAACACAGAAATATAGTGAAACCCAACTTCTATTAATGAATAAGAGAGAAAAGCATTGTAGAACACAAACTGACAGAATGGGGTAGCTTATCTCTGAAAAGAAAGAGATGTTGGCTATGCTTCATTCACAACAAGATTTACATCACACTCCATTGCATGATTAAAGAGCCTCCTTCACCTCAATTATGTATGAGAGAGTGAGAGGAGAACAATTATCATGATGCATGTGGGATAAAATTGACAAAGTTTATAAAATGCCAAAGGCATGTAAAACACTAGGACTTCCCGGGGGATCACCCATCCCAATACTACTCTATCCTAAGCGCACTTAATTGTGGAGTTCTAATGGGATCTAATGCATTAATGCTATGTTGTAGGTATGCACATAAAACCACTAGAAAATCATTACATAATGTATGTAATCAACAAATGAAGATGGAATTACATTCCAGACCCCATCAAAAGGGTGAATATCATGGTTTATCAAAACCATAGGCTCGAAATGTTGGTTTAGTGGAAAAGGTGGCTGGTCACCGAGATCCACTTGGATCATTCCTCCCCCCTTAGAAAGAAATGATCCCCATTGCATCAAGTTCCCTCGGGAGATCGAGAAACTTCTGTTGAATATGAAGCTTGGTGAGTTGCTTTCCTTATTGAAGTAGATGTCCTACTTGTACTTTGCATGTGGAAGGATGTCATGAACCCGTTGGAGGTGTTTGATCCATTCAACAAATCTAGATGCATGATCTTCCTTGGTCTGAGTGTGGGAGGACTCTTTCAATGAAGATGCAACAAGAAGAGTTATATCAATGGGGGCTACTGGTGGGAACCCCAAGCACACCTGAAAAGGGTCGTGGCCAATTGAGCTATGCTGAACATATGGAAGAATCACATTTTGTTTGTGTTCCTTTACAATCTTGTCGACCTGCTTCTACTGGATAGAAACGTCTTGGGTTGAGACTATAGTGGTCGTAGTGTCCTTATGTTCATCTTCTGACCGAATCGTGAAGAGGCTAAAATTTGCAGTATTAGAGATTACTTTGCGACACTATTTTGTCGAGATAGTAGTTGGAACTACCTCTAGTACCCTGTAGAGTTGACCTCCTAGAGTAACAATGAGACTGTGGGGTTGAGACTCATAGATAACGTGATGTTTCCACATATATGGTTGTCCTAAAATAACATCACATAATTTAAGCGGGGAAACATCACACACTACCTCATCCTTGAAGGGATTGATGCCATAGGACAGGTGTCAATGATGGTTGGCACAGATATCTCGTCCCTGGCTCAACCATTCAATGGTGTATGGTTGGGGGTGTGGAATAATTGGTAGCTTCAATCTCTTGGCAACCTCAGTTGATATCAAGTTCTTCTGATTCTCCCTATCAACAATAAAATGCAGTGGAGTACCCTTTACCCACATCTGGGAGTGGAAGAGGCACTCCCCCTCCTCAAGCTCCTCTGGTTCTTCTGGTTGTATTGTTGTGGTTGTGATGGTAACAATGGGTTCTGCATCGATGATTCATTTCCCTTTATTGTGCTCTGAATGAAATTCCGAGTCAAGTTCTACTTATTTTTCTTTGTTCTTGGCCACCAATGACTATTTCTAGTGACATTCATTGGTGTTGTGCCAGGGGATTTCATGGAACTCACACCACTTTATGGTATATTTCTTAAACTTCTCGTTACCCTTATTTTCCTGCATCTTGGACTAGATCTCTTGAGGTTGAACTTCCTTGTTGATATGTCCTTTGTTCTGTGAGTTAGGGTTGCCTTTTCCATACTTATGTTGTGGCATATTTTCAAACCTAAACTCTCGCTTACTCCACTACTTGAATTTATGCTCGATTTTGACCGCATATTGATAAGCAAATCCCAGTGAGGAAATGTCCAATAAATCCATCTATATTTGTATGTACTTGTGTAGACCACTACAATACTTCAAGATCAGGGGTTGCTCAGATTTTTTGATACCCAATTTTGAGCACAAGGCATGAAAGATGTTAGTGTATTTTGGCATCGTCTGGTCTCTTTTATGACGTAGAGTTGTCCATCTCATGTACTGGTCATCATAGTTTCCGACATGGTAGAACTCCTCCTTTAGGGAATCTACAAAGGTTGCCCAAGGTTCTCTCATGAATGGTGTAGATTCACCCACGATGTACCACTCCCAGTAACCTTCCCACCAAGCTCTGACATGAGAAAGGGCATTAAGGAGAGAGAACTTGATCTTTTCACTGTCGATTTTTTTTTGGACAAAATAATAACCTTCTAGTAGATTCAACCATTTTTCTAGAGCATTTCCATCTATCAGGCCTTCAAATAAGGGGATATCAAAATTGACTTGTACCTTGAAGGGTGTCACACCTATGAAATGGTTGATTGTCGAAGATGCCTTAGTCATCGCCATTGGTAGTCTTCGAAGGATATAAGTGAAGTTGTCCATCATATCGTTCCTCTGTCACACGAGGGATTCCTCAAGCAATGTCTTGAAAGGATATCATGCTCTTTCATCTCTCTTTTCTTCCGCCATGGGAGGTCACTTGGGCTAGCAAGAGAGGTTGTACTCAAGTGAAACTAGCTCAAGACCCAAATATATATACCCTGACCTCGTCGGGGACCTGCTCTAAGAAATGACAAGGAGCAGACTGTTATGATACCACTGATCCAGAGTATTTTGAGAAGGACATGAAGTCAAATATAGCAGAGATGTAACAAAGAAATACACTGAGATATTTCGAGAAACACAAAAATATAGTGATACCCAACTACTATTAATGAATAAGAGAGAAAAACATTGTAGAACACAAACTGACAAAATGGGGTAGCTTATCTCTGAAAAGAAAGAGATGTTGGATACGCTTCATTCGCAACAAGCTTTACATCACACTCCATTTCATGTTGAAAGGGCCTCCTTCACCTCAATTATATTTGAGAGAGTGAGAGGAGAACAATTCTCATTATGTATGTGGGATAAATTGGACTAAGTTTATAAAATGTCATAGGCATGTAAAGCAATGGGACTTTCCGGGCAGTCACCCATATGAGTACTACTCTAGCCTGAGTGCTCTTAACTACGGAGTTCTAATGGGATCCAATGCATTAAGGCTATACTATAGGCATGTACATAAAACCACTAAGAAATCATTACATGATGTCTGTAATTAACAAATGAAGATGGCATTACATTCCAGTCCCCATCAAAAGGGTGAATATCATGGTTTATCAAAACCATAGGCTTGAATTGTTGATTTAGTGGAAAAGGTGGATGGCCACCGAGATCCACTTGGATCATGTAAGGAAGGTAAGCAATCCTACCATGGGTTTGGTTGTTTAGTGAACGAGGTCTATTGATTTTTCTTTCTAGGGATTTCCTTATCACATTCTTACTGTCTTTGTCCTTGTAACCTATGCTTTTGAATACTTTGGAAAGGTGATTTTTCTCATGTTCTAGGTGCTCTTCATTGGAGATTCTTATGGCCCTTGTGGCTAAAGTTTTGAGGACCCCTAAATTTTGGGTGGGGTGATGATGGGAGCTTGCATGAAGATAGTTTTTTGTGTGGGTCTTTTTTTTTGTAGACTACATGTCCAAGATTGTCATCTTCTTTCATGTTTATTAGTACGTCTAAAAATGGGATGCTACCATTTTATTCAAGTTCCATTTTATTTAACTTAATTTAATTAATAATACTTAAACATGTACTAATCACTTTGTGACTTAACCTCCTTATTCAAATAAAGTTTTATTTGAAGTATTTTATGTGCATGGGGGATTGGTTTTTCT
>ML831970.1:10802-64385 GCA_009831015.1 Picea engelmannii | reverse complement strand
TTATCATTTAAATCCATTTCCTTCTTCTGCTGATTGATTTATTCGTTATGCAACTGAGAAGAGAACTTATCTGCCCGCGAGACAGAGGTCGGAGGAGCGAGTCGTCTGAAAGCTATTGGCAGAGGATTTTCATAGAGTGAATGCCCCTTCTCCCTGGTCGCAGAATGATATAGAAAGTGAAATCGTAAAAAGCACTTTCACATGGGACTAAAATAGGTGGCTTAAGAATGCTGTTGGTAAAGAAAATTTAAAAATGCTTAACTAAGAGTGATTGCTATATACGTCCTTAAATAGCACAAGTCTATAGCTAAACAATAACACAAGTCTATAGTTAAACAAGGAGTTGTCTATACCCTAACAAAGTTAAGATCTATTTCCACATGATTAAATAAATTTAACCTGTAGTGACGTGCTATTTTCAAGAAAATTGTCACTATTAAATTTTAACTATAATGTTTAATTATTATTATCAAGTTTTAACAATGATTTGATATTTTCAAATTTTTTTTAACAACAATACAAAGAATAAAAAAGTCAATAAATCTACAGACTAGTTGGCCATCAAAGTAGGAAAGAAACTACTAACTCTTTTAGATCAGGAAAATAAACCTCGTGCCACTATGTCCATGGTAAGAATGAAACACCTAGAACTGATGGATTTCGTCCATGCAATGGAAACCATAATGGTGCATGTCTATGCAACTGAGAAGAGAGCTTATCTGCCACGAGATAGAGGTCGGAGGAGCGAGTCGTCTGAAAGCTATTGGCTTAAGAATGGTGTTGTTTAAGGCGAAAAAGCTAAAGGAGGAGTTGTGATTTTCTAAAATTAAAAAACGTTTTTTCTATAAAATAAAGGATGAATAAAAATAAAAGCGCTTTTATAAAGGAGGACTAAAATAGATTTCTTAAGAATGGTGTTAGATAAGGGGAAAATTCTAAAGGAGTTTGTGTTTTTATGTATTGGTAAAGAAAAAATAAAAACTCTTTAGAGTGATTGCTATATGTTAAAATAATTCAAAAGGAGGAGTTGTGCTTTTCTATGTTAAAATAATTCAAAAGGAGGAGTTGTGCCTTTCTATATTGGTAAAGAAAAATTAAAAACATTTAATTTAGAGTGATCGCTATGTAAGTCATTAATGATTAATGATTAATTAATATTTGTGAGGAAGTGAGACAATCAAAAGTAAATATTGACTTGAGAATTGGTATTTTCGTTTGAGCATGATTATAAATGTGAACTCATGAGTCTGTCAACCCACACACTTGTCATGTCTATTTTATTCTATTATATTTTTATACATGTATTTCATTTCTTTTGGCCAACAATGAATTAGTTATTTCAATTGTTTGACGAGTGGAGACAAAAATTTAATTTCAAAAATTATTCACTAATGTAATTTATTCTATTTGTACACAATCATGGAATGAGGAAGTGGTGACTTGTGATACGTAAGCATGACTATAAATGTGAAACACTGAGTCTGCCAACTTGCCAGTCCGCCAACCGGCCAGTCCACCAACCCGTACCTTGTAGCTTAATATATATATAGTTTTATGTGTATTTATCATCTTATAAAGGTAGAGGTGGAACTTATCAAAAGCATGCCATGTTAAAATAATAGTTTGATTATCTTTAAAAGATATAAAGTTAGTGAGGGTATTAATAGAGAAAATATATAAATTTAGATTTATATTTATTATCATAGTTTAACAAAACATTATTACATATTAATAATAAATATGATATTTAATATCAATATGGACCTTAATAGGCTCTCCTATATGTTGGACTAGTCTAGTTATTACTTAGTGTGTGTTTCTCTAAATATTGGCCTAATCTGTCTAGTAGATATAAGATTTCAAGCCTTCATAATACACTCTTCACATTGATTTCTACCAGTTGTATCCAATATGGTATCACCAAATAATTGTACCAACAATTAATTAGTTATTTCATTTGTTTTATTCTAAAATTTAATTTCAAAAATTATTTAATACTGTAATTTATTCTATTTGTACACAATCATGGAATGAGGAGCTAGTCCACCAACCCACACCCCCGCACCTTGTAGCCTAATGAAAATATATAACTATAGATTTATATTTATTATCATAGTTTAACAAAACATTATTACATATTACTAATAAATATGATATTTAATATCAATATGGATCTTAATAGGCTCTCCTATATGTTGGATCAGTGTAGTTGTTACTTAGTGTGTGTTTCTCTAAACATGAAGTTTGCTTAAGATTGATTTTCTATAATTGTAAAGAAAGAGTTTGATAAATCAATGATCTACCCATAATCATGAGAACCAATACAAACTTTGTAAAATAAAAATTAATATCAAAACACATGCATAATTAAATTCTAGAAAAGACATTACAATAAAAAATAATATATTTAAATCAAAATAATAAAATTCAAATATTTAAATATTTTTAAAAATTTATAATTACAATATTTAATTAAAAATAATAATTTAATAATACTAATTTAATTATATTTTTAAAAGTTAAAAAAAATAATAATTAAAATTGAATTTTTTCCCCGATATCAAATAAAATCATTGTAATTTTATAATTGTCTTAGTGTAATCATAAATAAAAATGAAAAATGAAACATAAAAATAAATATGAATAATTAATTGAATAAAATTTAACAAAACATTATCACATATTAATAATAAATATGATATTTAATATTAATATTATATGATAGATATCATTAATTTTACAAACAGATGATTAATGTATCAAGCAACGCAATCAAACAATATATTAACTCATTTTAAATAAGTTAGTGCACCAACCATTGATCTCAAAATTGGCCTACAATTTACTGATGTGGCTAGTAGGTTATAAGAATTCAAGTCTCCATAATACACTCTTCACATTGATTTCTACTAGTTGTATCTAAGATGGTATCACCAAATAATTGTACCAACAATTAATTAGTTACTTCATTTGTTTGACAAGTGGAGGCAAAAATTTAATTTCAAAAATTATTCACTAATGTAATTTATTCTATTTGTACACAATCATGGAATGAGGAAGCGGTCCGTCTGACTCGTGATACATAAGCACGACTATAAATGTGAACCCGTGAGTCCGTCAACCCCGGAGTCTGCCACGCTAGTCCACCAACCCTCACCCCCGCTAGTCCACCAACCTGCACCTACACCTTGTAGCCTAATATATATAGTTTTATGTGCATTTATCATCTTATAAAGATAGGGGTGGAACTTATCAAAAGCGTGCCATGTTAAAATAATAGTTTGATTATCTTCAAAAGATGATAAAGCTAGTGGGGGGCATTAATAGAGGAAATATAACAAAACATTATTGCATATTAATAATAAATATGATATTTAATATCAATATGGACCTTAATAGGCTCTCGTATATGTTGGACCGGTCTAGATGTTACTTAGTGTGTGTTTCTCTAAACATGAAGTTTGCTCTGCAAGATTGATTTTCTATAATTGTAAAGAAAGAGTTTGATAAATGAAGGATCTACCCATAATCATGAGAACAAATACAAACTTTGTAAAATAAAAATTAGTATCAAAACACATGCATAATTAAATTCTAGAAAAGTCATTACAATAATAAATAATATATTTAAAGCCCGCACGGGTGTAGACGGATTGGCAAGTGCCGTGTAAATGGAAGGAAATTTGTAAATGAAGTCTCATGTTCGATTCTCACCCGAACTTACTCATGCGCCATTCTTGCGGGCTGGGTGGTTGCACCTGGGGTTAAGCTGGGGTTAAGCCGCCTGGGGATCGAGAACCGCGAGTTGCCGATTCCCCCAGTAAAATAAATAAATAATATATTTAAATGAAAATACTAAAATTCAAATATGTAAATATTTTTAAAATTTTATAATTACAATATTTAATTAAAAATAATAATTCAATTATATTTTTAAAAGTTTAAAAAATAATTTTTTAAAAATAAAATAAAAATGATTTTTTTTTTTCTTTTTTCTTTCAGATATCTGAAAATCATTGTAATTTTATAATTGTCTGAGTGTATTCATAAATAAAAATGAAAAATGAAAAATAAGAATAATTAATTGAATAAAATTTAACAAAACATTATCACATATATATTTTTTTTAAGTAAAAAAGGGTTTGGATCCTATTGTATTAACTTCCAAATCAAGTAGATACACCTGGATTGTCAGCCGTCCTGCCGAGTTAATGGAAACCGGGACATTCGACCTCCTTTGTTGTCTGAGTCAAAAAACGGGCTACCATTTGTCCTGCCCGTAGGAAACCAGGACGAATGTCAGTCCTCAGTCTGAGAATGCATTTTAGGTCTTCGAAATACAACAAAGTTGTTTCCTAACAGTGCTAGATCCCTAGCTCTATTAAAAATGGAAAATTTAACCATAAACATTTGACTGCAACATTTACCCGATGGCCGCTGTTGAATCCATGTTAGCATTTTCTCCCTGCTCTCCCGGTCTAACTGGCAGAACGAATGGTTGTGCACACGTCAGACACCTCTTCCCTGGTGGCGAGTTGGAATATGGTAGACAATGCAAGACTCCAGTCAGCTGGAGTAATCTAGTGGATAGAATTATAATTGGACTCGACATGCTGAAATAAATGGAACGACAAGTGATTCAGATAAAGCAAAATATGAAAGTTGCTCAAGATAGATAGAAGAGTTACACCAACAGAAAGAGAACTCCCAAAGAGTTCAAGACAAGATGCCATGTCTATCTAATAGTTAGGCCTAGAAAGAGTTCCCTGAGAATGGGATCTTATGCTAAGTTGACACCTCGGTATTGTGGACCCTTTGAAGTCTTAGATAGAGTGGTACATCTAGCTTATAGGCTATCACTCCCTCCCACAATAAAGGCACATAATATTTTCCATGTTTCATTATTGAAGAAGTATGTACATTATTCTAATCATATAATTGACTGGTTTGTGATCCTGGTGGAGCTGGAGGGAGAATTCCTACCAGAACCTCAATGCATACTAGATAGGAAGGAAACCCCACTCACGAACCGAACCATTGCACAGGTCAAGGTACAATGGAAACACTTTGGCCCAGATGAGGCTACGTGAGAAATGGAGGATGCCATGAGATAAGCATATCCATTTTTGTTCACTTATGTATATATAGAGCATGTTGACAGATATAACATCAAGGATGATGTTCCTTTAAGGGGGAGGAAATTGTAACACCTTGTTTCCCCCAATTTGTAAATATAACTATATTGGCCAAGAGACAATGGAAAACTCATTATGTGTGAATGTTTGATTTGGTGGACCTTTGTATAAAAGGTCAATAAATGTAAATTTTGATATTTACTAGAAAATGGATAAGTGTTGCATGATTGCTGGAAGGGGGGTGTACTAAGAGAGACCACGAATGATATGAAAGATATGGTGAAAGGGACCAGGAATGGTTGTGTTAAAATCCACCAATTTCTCAGGACTAGAATAGTCCTCTGACCCAAAAAGGAATTACAGTTAGGCTGGTAGGTGGGAAGACCTCCTCAAGAGTTAATGAGGGGATGGGGAAGAGCACCCATCTGTAAGGATTTTAGACATGACCAAAGATTGGGAATTCGAGCCACACACAACCTTTATGAAAGAGGCAAGAAAGGAAGGTGTGGTGGGTAGAGGAAGACCTGCGAAGAGTGCAGAGACGAGAGGCTAAGCTCTCGGGTTCAAGAAAGAACTGAGGGATGAGTGTGTTCTGGTCATAGGGAAATGACTAGTAGGGTTACGATACAAGATGATAAATGAGGTTGGCCCTCCTTTCTTATTATTGTGTAAAATGTTGCCAAGATCATGCAGGAGGAGGAGAGTAACCTCTGTCCCTACTGTCGCTAAGCTGGAAGAACAGATTACATCTTAGAGAATCATGGTCTATCTCGGGGGTGGCTATGGTAAATCCGTTAGGAGTGACTGATCCTATGGTTGGGTGGAAATGAGCACCCCTTTCCACAGTCGCATCATGCCTTCTGGTTCCGATAAGTATTTTCCATGTTTATGTATTGAACTGAAATAGTGGATGACTGTATGAGTTTATGTACATATGTGTGTATCTATGAATGGTTTATGTGTAGATTGGTCATGATATGTGAATGCATTCATCTCCTTGTGAAATTATTCTTTTGAATGATAGTCTGTATTCCCTAGCTTAGATCCCGAGGCTTCTTGGGATATAATCCCGTAATACGGCCGAGTTAGAGACATCGTGTCGAAATGAACCTATTCATCTGAAGAGGATACCTATTTTAGACTCTTTGTCGTGCAACCGATATTCCAAGCTCAATCCCTTAACCATTTCATGGTAATAGCTCAGGGAGGATAGCGAAGTTCAAGCCTTGAAAAGGGGAGGTCTCTTCATTTGGGATACAAGCGGACGAGACCCGTTCGAAAGGACCTATATGACCAATACCCAGGAACCTTAGACTAAGCCTAAGGAGGCTATGTCCTCCTGGCTTAAGAGCTCCGAAAGTCTGGGGCTTTGGAGTATGACCAACCTTACCAGCCTTATCTTGGCCAAAGGTAACCGAGAGACTCGGTTTCCCACAAGGTTGACCGACATTAGGCGATTCCCCAGGGACTAAGTGAACCTATCTTACAAGCTAAACTGGGATCCAAAACCCCGAAGGACGAAGCCGCGAAGGGCCTAGAGCCATAGATCGAGGGACCCTTCGGGTTCTTTCTCAGTTGTCAATTTACCGGGGATGCATGATGTTATCCCCTTTAGGTCGGAGCTCGGGCACTTCGGGAGATAAGAGGAGGTTTCATTGCAACACTCTCGAATGCCAAATCACCAAGGTAACCAAAGTTGTAGATCTATAAATATACGTGATCGGATCTCAACCATGAGATCTGGGGAATGTTAGAAGCCTGTTAGTCTGGGGTGACGCGGTGCAGTGACATCACCCAGGGTGATGTGGACCCCATCTTCACGTGCCCCATGTCACTCTGACCCCTCCTATGTGTTAGTTCCTGATACGTGTTTGCCTAGCCAACGTGGTTGGTGAAATGACTGGGAGTCCGGGACTTCCGGACTCCAGAGGAACTGGGATGTTGTATAGCAGAGAGACCAAACAGTTTGAAGGCTGGAGCCACGTGGTGAGCTTACGGGACTTCGGAAGTTTGAAACTCCAGGTGGTCTCGTGCGTAGATAGTAAAGAGGTGTGAAGTGTCGGAGCACCGAAACGTTGAGTTCCTCCACAACCAACATAGGAGAAAGAGAGTAAGTCTAGTCATGGGATCAAACTGTGGATGGTCTTCCACCGTGGAAGAAGGAAATTGGAAATAGCATGTGTGAGGTGGATCCATGTGGCCCTCAACCAGTGAACGCCCAAAGAGCTTCAGAGAGATATATCCGTCGGTTGTGGGCTTGGTTTTGAGCATGGAGACTGTGGTTGGAGAACTATGGACGAGCAGAGTGTGGTAGAGACCCTGAATGAAGGATTTGATCACTTAAGGAGAACAAAATTTTGAGGCCCCGTCCCTAGGAAATCCTCTCAGGGGTCGGGTGTGTTACATCAACAATCAAATCCTTTTTCCTTCTCCATAATTTGTTCTTATAGAACTTTTTTCATTGACACATGTCTTCATGCACAAATAATTAAATTTTTAGGAAATTTTAATTTGGATTACTCACTCACACACTTGTCACAATGTCCCCAAGTTATACCATTAATTACCAATTTTATTTTAATTAAAAATGTCAAAAACCCTCACACCTCATTGTGTTCCTATTTTCACTCCTAGGTGTCCCTTTGTTCCCCAGATTCTCATTTAAGGAGTGCTCCCTAACTATATCTTAGTTAGAGTTTAATTAGGAGTCTCCTTCTAGTTAAACTAGTGTACTAGTTTGACTCTAGCTTCTATTCTATGTACAACCACCTCTCAAGTTATTATTTATTTCTATTTAAATTTCCTTTTTATCAATTTCATGCACACATGTGCATTTTATTAATTCTTTATATTTTTCCACCCCTTTTCCTAGTATTATATTTATCCCAACTTTAATATTTTAGATACTTCCCAAATCAAATTTATACTTAGGCCAAATCTTAGACTTAGGATTTGACTCTTGTTAGGCTTCTCAACTAATAATATATCATTTAATTAATTAGTTAATCCAACAAGGTCTAAATAATTCAATGTTTTCTAGGTCACCTAAATTTATTGACTTCAAGTTTTAAATTACGCGATGTGCCCTTCAAGATGCACCTCCGTGCTCCAAGGGTGCCACTCACCTTAGACTTGTTTTGGAAGTTGTCTGACCCTTGGAGTCAATACTACACTCGATTGACCTTTTGAGAGACTAAGGGATTCTAAGGAATAATGACTTCGCCTTATTGCGTGCTCCTTAGAAATACTCGCGAGTGACTGTCTCAGTCTTCCCTCTTGACATTGTGGACCCTTCGAACTAGGTAATCGTTAACCTACAATTTATACCACAGTGGGAGTGCTAGTAGGTTATGAAAGGGACACTTTCACACATCTCCCTAAATGTCTATTTTTTGTGCATGTGGCCCCTCTACTCCTTATGTGAGTTGGATTAGCAAGCATCGTCAAACCTGCATGCACTGAAAAAATTCTATCAATAATTCCATATATATAAATCTTTACTAAAATCAATCATACAACATATGTGCATGAAATGAAATACTCAATAAATAAAATCCACTCCCTGACTCAATCTGGGCTCCAAGGGAATCCATCGATTCCATCAGCATCCTTAAGTTTTCATGTGTCCTACACACTCAGGATGACTTGTCAAAAAAATATTTCAATATATATACATCAATATAATCAATAAACCATAACACCTGAACCTCATCATATATAACCCATAATATGCATGAAATCACAAAGTACCATACTCAGATCACTTGTAAGCAAGTGCCCTCAAAGAATAAGTCAATAATAGTGTGCTCAGTTAGAGAGGGATGTTACATACACCCCCTCTTGTTTTAAACTTTGTCCTGAAGTTCATACATTATATATATAAGCAAGTAATAAATGTATCTGACATAGATATATATGTCTAAATCCATCAAAACAAGTAAGGAAATGGTTGACGCATCTCAAATGTGTCCTCCCAGGTAGTTGAGTGTGGACTATAATTGTCCCACTGGACCTTGACTCAATCGACTATTCGACGTCGTAGCTGTCGAATGCGATGGTCCAGAATGCGGATTGGCTCTGCCATGAGATAAACCTCATCCAACACCTGCAAGGAAGTCATGTCAATAACATGTGAAGGATCACTAATATAATGTCTCAAAACAAATAAGCCATGGGTCCTTTCCTTTCCATAACCTTGAAATGTCCCACAAATCTAGGAGAGAGTTTATCACCCTTTCTAAACTTGATCAAACTCTTGTGTGGTTTTACCCACAAGAAGACTCTATCTCCAACTTCATAAATTAGGTCAACGCGATGCGCATTAGCATAACTTTTATGTCGATCATGCGCTTCTTTAATCCTCTATCTTATTGATTGCATATGTTCTTCCATTTCTTATATCACTTCTAGTCCTACTAGAAACTTGTCCTCAATTCAATCCCAACTCAATGGTGTCCGACATGGCCACTCGTAAAGAAACTCAAGCGGGTCCATCTTAATTGTACTTTGGTAGCTGTTATTGTATGCAAATTATACTAGTGGCAAGAATTCTTCCCAATGTTTTTTTTGGTCCAGTACATACATATGTAACATATCCTCCAAAAAATGGTTTGTTCTTTCTATTTTCTTGTATGTCTCTGGGTGATAAGTTGTGCTAAATTTTAATTGTGTTCCCAAAGCCTCTTGGAAAGTGGTCCAAAACCATCCTGTAAACATCAATCCTCGATTAGGTATTATCTTTCTTGGTACTCCATGTAATATTACAATCTCACTGATAAATACTCTAACTATTTATGGAGCCTGATACGTCATACACATAGGAATAAAGTGTGCACTCTTTGTTAGAGTGTCAACTACCAAAAAAATTGAATTGCTCCTTCTTTTCGTCAATGGAAATCCAACGATAAATTCCATCGAAATGACCTCCCATTTCGATTATGGAATAACATGTGGTTGTAACAATCTTGTTGGATGTCTATGTTCAACCATCACTTGCTGACATTCTAGACATCTCACCACGTAACTGACTATGTCTACTTTCATTCCCTTCCAGAAGAATAAAGGCTTAAGGTCTTCCTTTATCTTTGTGACTCCCAGATAAGCCATGTATATTGTTCGATGTGCTTCACTCAAGGTCAAACTTATTAGTTCGTCGTTATGCGGTACACAAATTATTACATCAAATATCAACAATCCATTGTTGTCTAGTGAATAACCTTCATACTTCGGTACCATCATGGTATCTTGTTCAATATTATTCTTAACTTCTTTATACCAGTCATCATCGAATTGTAAAATTAGAATCTTTTACAGAAGATTCGTCTTAAGAGGTAATACCAAAAATATGCATGGTCTCCGACTCAACGCATCTTCCACTTGGTTCACAGTTCCTTTAATGTAAGTAATGTCAAAATCATATTCTCTAAGTACTTTTGACCAACGTCTTTGTCTTGTGTTCAGATCACTTTGTGTAAAAATATGCTGCAATCCACAGTGATCTGTATTTAATTCAAATTTTCGTCCAGTTAGATAATGTCTCCAAAATCTCAAGGTACATATAATTGCCAATAATTCTAGGTCATGAGTTGCATAGTGCTCTTCATGTTTTCTCAATTTCCTCGAAATGTAAGCGATTACTCGACCATATTGCATCAAATATCTGCCCAAACCTTCCTTGGATGCATCCGTGCATACCAAGAATTCCTTTTCCAGGTCGAGGAATTTTAGTATCAGTTTTGTTGTTAGCAACTCCTTAAGCTTTTGAAATGCTTCCATGCATTTCTCAGTCTATACGAACATCTTGTTCTTCTTCTGTAATTCAGTGATTGGATTTGCTATCTTCGAAAAGACTTCGACGAATCGTCAGTAATATCCTACTAGAACCATAAAACTGCATACTTCTTGTGCGTTTGTTGGTGTTGGCCATTCCATAATGGCCTCCACTTTGGCTGGATCCACAACGATACCTTCACTAGATATGATATGTCCCAAATAATGTATCTTTGATTGGTAAAAAGAGCATTTTGATAGCTTCCCATACAATTTGTTTTCTCTTAGGAACTGTAGTACCAATCTCAAGTGTTCGTCATGCTCTTCCTTCCTTCAAGAATAAATCAATATGTCATCAATAAAAACTTGAACACAATTTTCCAAGTATTCATGGAATACCCCATTCATCAAACTGATGAATACCCTTGGGGCGTTCGTCAATCCGAATGGTAAAACTATAAACTCATAGTGTCCAAATCTCATATTAAAAGCGGTCTTAGGGATACATTCTTGTTTAATCCGTAACTGGTGATATATTGATCTCAAGTCAATCTTCAAAAACATCGTCGCTCCCCTCATCTGATCAAAAAAATCATCTATCCTTGGAAACAAATATTTATTCTTGATCATAGCTTTGTTTAATTGACGGTAGTCAATGCAAAGTCTCCACAATCCATCCTTCTTTCTAACAAAGATCATTGGCGCACCCCACGGTGACATGCTTGGACGTATTAGTCCCAAATCCAACAACTCCTACAATTGCATTTTCAATTCCTGCAATTCATGTGTTGAGATCTAGTAAGGCATTCTCGCTATCGATTTAGTTAATGGTTTCAATTATATTGTAAACTCCAACTCTCTTTCAGGCAGTAAACCTGGTAACTCTTCTAGAAACACGACTACGAACTCTTGTACTTCAGGAAGGTTTTCTAGTCCTTCTGCCTCACCCTTTTCATTCAGCACTAAGATTGCATATAATGTGCATCCCTTGCATATAATCTTCTACAATTGTAGGGAAGAAATAAACGTCAAGGACACTCCCTAGTTTTTTCCTACAATCACCCTACTTTGTCCCAAATAATCTATCAAACTTTACTATTTCGTCTTACAGTTAAGTATCACATCATGCGATTCCAACCAATCCATATCGATCTCTATGTTATAAGATCCTAAGATCGTGACATAAATATCTACCTTTTTCACACAGTATCCCAAGTTAAGGCTATAGTCTATAACTTTTCATCCAACCTTTTGTTTGGCACCCGATGCCATTTCTACATATTTGAACTTGTCCTACTCGAATTCCTTTACCTTAATTATCTTTAGTGTTGCACTAGAGATAAATCTCTATGTAGCACCTGGATCTATAAATATAGTATAATTATGGTTTGTGATTGTACTTGACATCTCTAGCACAATAGACTGGTGCTCAACCTGGCGGTTGTTCACAACTGCATGTATTTTGTGGGCCTTGCCCAAATCTCCCACTGTAATGGGTCCTGATGATCCGTTCGCTCTGGCCTTCTCAATTAGGTAGTATCGCTGGTAATGTGGCTCACCACATGTCCAACATCTAGTCTTCGATCCAGTGCTCCTGGTCCCTGAAGTAGAATTCATTGGTCTAACAGTCTGTGATCCCAGTCTATTTTGATGAACAGGCCTAAATTCCTGCTACTGCGAACGACGTTGTTGCTATTGTGGTCCTTTATAAGGAGTCTTATGTTGAGGATTTTGTCATCATGATGTCGCGAACATAGGTCCTTTAGTCATATTTTGAATCCCTAAAGCATATCTAATTGGTGTCTGATGCTGTTTCTCTCTCGGTGTCGCCTGTATAGCCTATCTAGAAGGAGTCTTTCCCTGACCCCCATTGTTCAGTTCTTCCTCAGCTACGAGGGCCTTTTGAACTAAATCGTTCAATGACTGAGTCATTAGGATTCATACCTTTTCACAAATGTTGAAGTTAAGGCCAAACATAAACTTCTTGACATTTAACTTCTCTGTGTTCAGATGTGGAGCATACCTAAGTAGCTCCATGAATCTAGCATCGTACTCTAGCACCATATGACTACCTTGTCATAATGCATTGAACTCATTAAGATGACACAATGAATTCCTTGGACAAGTACCTCTCCCAGAACCATTCCTCGAACAATTCCCATGACACATCTTCGACCACCATGTTTAGTTGAGGTAGGAGCGTCTTCCACCATAGAAGAGCACTCCCCTTTAGCTGAAAGACCACCACATAGAATTTCATGTTGGAGGTGTAATCACGAAGTGCAAAGCACATCGCCATGTTGTCCAACCATGCCTCGACGACTAAGCCATCTATGGAACCCATGAAATTGGGAAACTTCACCTTCTCGAGTTCTTTGTGTATACTACCACTACCAGATGGAGTGCACTGTGAACCCTCATTAGGTACAAATGCTCTTCCCTCATCTCAATCCAGGCGTTTAATCAAAACTTTGAACACCCTCTGGAAGGATCTCATCAAACCTACCATGTCTCTCACAACAACATGTTCTGACTCATTATTTTTCTCATCTCCCTAGGGATTAGACCCTTGTGGCATGTGTACTATCAGAGGTTTCATGCCTCTTCCTCCAACACCACATCGTCTACTTCCCTTGTGCCCTCTAACCATGATTGTCTGCAAGAAAAATTTCAGATCTTTATTAGTGATTTAATTCAATCATTTAGTTTAACACAGTGGATGGTGTAGTGGTCCAATGTCGTAGGGTTGAACCTACTCTGATACCATATGTAACATCCCTTTTTTTATGTCATATAAGTAATTGTGGAACAATAAGAGATATTTTTTTTTTGACATCCATAGAACATCATTTGAACCAGTGAAACAGAATAGTGACATACATCAACAATACCGATTCTATTTCTTTCATTCCATCGCACTACTAGATTTAGATACCACTTAATGCATGAAGTATCTGCCACCTCACATATAATAACATACAAGCTACTCACCCAACCTATCCTACAAGTTTAGGACCTCCAAGACACATAATCAAAGCTCAAGTCTAGGATTCATCTGACTTATATTGACCATTTAAGCTCTCAAGACTGGCGATTGTTCTGAGGAACAAGGAAGTATCTAATTCTCATAAATTTATCTATTATGAAGTTCAACTATAAATCTCATCATTCCTTACTACAAATTATTCAAAATAACACAGAGAATCTGGTATCTTAGTAATCACCTCATAACACAATGTATTCTATTACAATAACTCATCATCTTAATGAATTAAAGGTCAGGAAGAATTTCAATCGAATCATGACAGGAACTTAACAGTAAAAACCAAAGTCCCTTAAATAAACAATTTATCATTTATGTAAGTTTCAATATTACATATGTTTACCTGAAATAAGTGTGACCACCCTACAACGTACAACCAATTAGATAGATATCCGATCTACATCACAAGTTAAAAGAGGAAAGGAACATGAAAGAAAATCTCTTAACACAAAGTAGTCACCATAAGCTTAATCTTCACCTTGTGAACCAACTGATACAGTGAAGAAAGGATTTTGCAATCGAGCAAAATTTTGTTCTAAGAATGAGTTAAAAGTTTTGTAAAAATCCTGAAGCTTCTCTCCTTGTATCACGGTACAACACTTCTAGATCCAACTCTAAAAGTGCGTAGACAAACTCCATGAAATCCCAAAGTTTCATAAACAACTTCCGAATGCACAAAGACCCTCTCAAGTCGGGCATAGGTCATAAGTTTATGAAGTATGAAGCTCAGGAGAGAGAGTGCTAACTTACACAGGGGAGGTGCAAGAGAACACTCGACAATTAGAGTCCAGAGCTCAGGAGAGATGCGTTATTGAGCGTTGGAGTTCAATTCAAAGGTAAAGTTCAGGAGAAACAAGACGTGCAGGGTTCAAGAGAGGAAATCAAGAGTTTGAAATCCATTCGAAGGAAATTAGTGGACAAGATCTGATCATGAGGATTCATAATCCTTGTAACCATTCGATCAAATAGGAGATGTACACCCGTTAAAACTTAATACATTCAGGATTCATTACTTTGGTGGATTCTAGTTGTTGTATTAAGTGAGCCCTGAATCCTGAAGTCGCGAAGTGAAAGTACACCATAAATCGGTGAGTGAGTACTAGTTGTTGAACCCTCAAGGGTTAGGCTATTCATCTTGTTAGGTTCATAACTATAAAGAGTGAAGAAAGCCCCGAAGCTCCGAAGTTCAAGATTGAATGACAATCTTTGATCTGGAAATCGATTACAATTCGTTAGATCTATGAGCCTTCATATTTCATAGGATCGGTAATCTGAAGAAAAATAGAGTCATGGTGTTAAGGTTAAGGGACTCCCAGAGTCCCTAAGTCCTAAGTAAATCATTACCATTGAACGCTAGGTACACGTGTCCGTAGATCCGAGTATTCAGAATTCGACCATTCAAGAGGTGATAGTTGAAATTGCTTTGGGTGAAAAATCTCGAACTCTCAGAGCCCGGATTTAATACTGACCATTGTCGAAAGTTTAACAAGGCTCGTCTGATATGTGGGTTCGACCTTCAAAAATTTGGAGGAAACGGGAGTTGTAACAAAAAAAACTTCTGAAGCCCGAAGTCTCAAAGTTCCTCATGGACGTAGATTTGAGCAAGGTGTGAAAACCGATGATCTCCTTAGTTTATTCAGGATCCAGCTCTCCGGCTGAGTTAAAAGGTAACTGTTTAAGATTATGAAACCCCAAATTTCCGAACTCCCAGAGTAAACATCATCCGTAGATCTAGCAGTCGATCAAGGACCGTTAGATCTTAGAGACTTGGTCCTTCGTAGGTTCGACAGTTCAACACTCTGGAGGAAAAAGGGTTGTTGATGCAAAAGCGAGAAAACTCACGGAGTTCCGAACTCCGGAGCAGATTTCAACCGTTGATCAGGGATAAAATTTAGTTGTTAGATTAGTTTACTAAAATTTAATGGATAAAGGTGGGCTAGGGTTAACCTACAACTGTTGTTCAACTCAACTCATGACCAGATTCAATCGATTAACACTTCGGGAGAAAAAGAGTGTAGAAGTTAAAGAACCTCTGGATCACCAAAGTCTTGGAGCTTTGAATAGCACCCTTTGGCCAGCACTGGGTTGTAACCCCTGGTCACATGCCTAACTTGTTAAGGAAAAGGGGCTAACGCCCAAGAATGAAGTAATTAAAAAATTAAGTCCGCAGACCTTCGCACAAACATTCCAAGATACCAAAGTTTGAAATTAAGATACTATAGCACATATATTCCTCGTTATTGATAACTTTGGTTAGCCAAAAATTTAAATCAGAGAACACAATAAATTCGTATTAAACGAAACCATCGGGAATCTACAATTTGACAAAATTGAAATTATCATAAACTAATCAGGGAGTTTGATCAAATTTGTATCTAAATTACAATCTAACAAGGATCTCATCGTAAGAATTAATTAGGAGCTAAATGAAATTCAACAGAGGAACTCATTACAATCATATTTACACAAAATCAACAGAATCTATATTACCATGAATTGAAGGACAATTTCCACAGATATTTCCACGATAGAAAATTTGCATTGAGAGTATAAAGCAACAAAGTTTCCACAGAATGAAATAATTTAGGATTCAACAAGGTTTCCAACAGAGAACTCATGAATACAAAAATTGGACTTGATTCCACAATGTACCAGTGATAAATACACCAACAATGTCCTTAAATAATTTCAACTAAACTCTGATCATACAACTTCACAATGGGTAACCTATGAGTTTTAGAACATAGATCATGCACCAATATAAAATCAGATATACTATGAAAATCAAGTCACTCAAATTTGGATTTGCGAGGACATCCAAAATTCAAAGAAATTTAAAGAGTACAACCATTATAATTATTATTCGTTGACATAAGTTGTAGAATTTGGAATTTATACTTTCCAATGAATCTATAATGGCTCTAACAGTCTAACTTACAACTACACTAATACTATGATTAAAATTTTGAATATAAAATACCAACACCAAGGAATGTTGTGTACTAAAGAAGCCTTCAAGTCTTGTGCTCCTCCCTTCCTTTGCTTGCTAATCATAGAGACTTCACTAGTACCTCCCAACCAATGCTAGGGGTACTCTTCTTCCCCCTTATCCCCCTGAGCCGCAAAAGGGCCACACACAGAAAAACAAACAATATAGCTCCAAGGCTTGCCCTCACAAGGAAGAGCTTCCACTCTTTTTACAAGCTTGGTATCCCAACTCTCACAAGTAAAACACAGTTCAATTAAAATTTGGCAACATAACAATGCTTAGGAATCAGATCCTTTTTCCTTCTCCAGAATTTGTTCTTATAGAATTTTCTTCATTGACACATGTTTTCATGAACATATAATTAAAGTTTTAGTAAATTTTAATTTGGATTACTCACTCACACACTTGTCACAATGTCCCCAAGTTACACCAGTAATTACCAATTTTATTTTAATTAAAAAGGTCAAAAACCCTCACACCTCAATGTGTTCTTATTTTCACTCCTAGGAGACCCTTTGTTCCCGAGATTCTCATTTTAGGAGTCTCATTCTAGTTAGACTAGTGTAGTTTGACTCTAGCTTCTATTCTATGTACAACGACCTCTCAAGTTATTATTTATTTCTATTTAAATTTCCCTTTTATCAATTTCATGCACACATGTGCATTTTATTAATTCTTTATATTTTACCACCCCTTTTCCTAGTATTTATATTTATCCCCACTTTAATATTTTAGATAGTTCCCAAATCAAACTTATGTTGGATTACTGAGAGGGGGGGTGAATCAGTAATAGCGCAATTATAATCCCTTTTCTCCAAATAATCCAAGTGTTATATCAATGTATAATTATTATCCAATAATGAGAAATAAGAAATGAACAATCACACACATACATAGTACACCAATGTTTCACGTGGAAACCCAAATCGGAAGAAAACCACATAATGATTTTTCTTATATGTCTTGAAGAATTACATTCATTGGAAGCACCAACTTCCTTTGTTTTCCAGCTGTAGCTGGAAGGATGCTCCAACCCCCTAGTTTCTTAGGCTACAACCTGAGGGAATATCCAACTCCCCAATTCTCTAGCTATAACCAGAAGGAGGATACAACCCCCTATATTCTCCGGCTACAACCGGAAGGTGGCTACAACCACCTGTCCTTGCCCCATCCAACCTCCTTGAAGTAGAAGTAGAATGATGGAACCACTGTCACACTATCATTGTGAGATATATCGCTGTAAACATGTACCAATAAAACTAAACCATGCATCAACATGTACCTCAACCTGTAATCAACCTGTACCATAAACAAGTGCATCAACCATGCACCAACCTGTACCAAACAATTTGTAATCAACCTGTACCATAAACAAGTGCATCAACCATACACCAACCTGTACCAAACAATCTGTAATCAACCTGTACCATAAACAAGTGCAACCAAACATGTACCAAGTATGTAACAATCACGTGTCAAGTAATCATCAACTATGAATCATCAATATGTACCAACATCATCAACTATACACCTCATGCATGTTCCAACTCATCAACTGCTTGTCTCAACCATGACTAGTTTTGGATTAGTCAACAACCCTAACTTGAAATAATCATAAATTTGTACCTGTAATGAATATATATATGAAACTTATACACAATTTTCTTCAGTGTGTTTTATGCAATTCCTCCAGGTTTCACTACTTGGAGCCTCTCAGAAAATGAGTTATAGAAAAAATGGCATACCTTGTTGAATTCCAACTTATCCTAGAGAGCGACATTGTAGAGCGTTCCCCACACGAAATATTTTTTGAATTTATCTAAAATTGTTACACATAATACTATAGACTGTACTCTAACCAACACATTTGGTTTTACTTAATTTGGATCTGTTATGAAGAAGTTATGACGTTTTTACCCAAAACACCTATTTTTGACAGTTTCAGGACTAGCCACAAAACCTAATTTCACATTTGGTTTTACTTAATTTGGATCTGTTATGAAGAAGTTATGACGTTTTTACCCGAAACACCTGTTTTTGACTAGTTTCAAGACTAGCCACAAAACCTAATTTACATGGAGTGTAACTCCAAAACTAAAACGACCCACAAGTTGAATTTTTTACCACATATACTTGGATATGTTTACAGAATGTCATAGCAATTTCACGGTATGAATCATTCTAGAAAAAAATTATTGCGAAAATGGTGAGAGGACCTGAAAAAAAAAAAAAAAAAACATACCTTAGAAAGCATCATTAAAAGAATTTATCCTTCCTTGAATTCCGACCTTCTTTTTTTCACTTTCCTCAGAAATTCGGCTTAGATATCCTTTGGTTACCTCAGAAACCTATAGGTATTCGATATGCTCAAGTTTTATTTAAATGAGAGAACCTTGCCTCTTATTTATACTCTCCAAGTAGCTTCCTTAAAAACATCTTCTAGGTCACTTTGCCCACTTTCCTTATTTTAGGGTTAACCCACTTCTAATTTATCCATTAAATTTATTATTTAAATAATTGATTTTGTATTCACTTTGAATTATAGTGCACTCATCACTTCACTTTATTATTTACCTTTAAAAACTCTTAAACCACTTTGACTACTTTGACCTTTTGGAGCTTCTAGATGACATATGAGGGTCCTCCAACTTCGTAAGGCCATAACTCTCAAACCATGAGGAGTTATGTGACATTACACATACCACTAGAAATGGAATGACATGTACTATCCATATAGAATAATATTACTGACAAATTCATTGGCGTTCATCTCATTATTCCACAAATAAGCATGGGTTCTCTAACCATACTTCTAGGATAACTCAATCCGCAAAGCATCTTCCCATGAGGGATTTCACCATAAGGGGACCAATTTGGAGTTCATCCATTTCTACTTATTATCAACCATGATAAGAAAATAATGAGTCATCTTTACATCAAACAATCTTGGGTCCATTACCCAACCTTTGTGCTACGGGGATTTCTTCAAGGGTTGACATCAATGAAAACCAATCTTAATCAACAATCTCCCCCTTTGGCATTGATGTAAACACTCTGATGAAATACTTAAATCATATCACTCATGCTCCCCCTCGAACCATGCCTTTGTCCTCTATATTCTGATAAATCTTCTCCCCCTGGAACCATGCCTCTGTCCTCTGCCTTTGTCCTCTACATCTGATAAATCTCTCCCCCTGGGACCATGCCTCTGTCCTCTGCCTATGTCCTCTGCATTTGATAAATCTCTCCCCCTTTGTCATCAATGGCAAAGGTATATTTCCATCCGGGGTTGCTCTCCCTGACTGAAATGCCCTCTTATGGTGCTTCCTCGTGTAAATCTAAGACATATAAGATAAGCATTCATTTTGGAGTAGAAATAATTCCAAGTCTCTGGCAAAGATATTCAAAGGATTCTCGTGGAAGTGGTTTTGTGAAGATGTCTGCCACTTGTTCTTTTGTGCCCACATACTCAACTCTGATGTTCTTTTCTGCAACCTCCTCACATAGAAAGTGATATCTTATTGGAATGTGCTTTATCTTGGAGTGCATCATGAGGTTCTTCGAGATACTAATGGCACTTTATTATCACAATAGATTGGAATGGGATCATCATACTCAACCTGTATATCTGTCAGAGCTCGTTCCATCCAAAGAACCTGTGTACAACATGATGTTGTTGCAATATACTCTGCCTTGGCTATAGATAAAGATACTGGTGATTGTTTCTTGCTTATCGATGATACTAAACAATCATCCAAGTAGAACACTGCTCCATTGGTGCTTCGTCGGTCATCAATACAACCTGCCCAATTTGCATCTGTGTAGGCAATAAGTGATAGATCCTTTCCTTTTGGATACTATAATCCAAACTCTTATGTTCCTTTGAGATATTTGAAAATCCTCTTCACTGCTAACACATGTGACTCCTTTGGTGCTGCTTGCAATCATGCCACCTATCCAACTGCCTACATTACATCTGGTCTGGATGATTTCACATATAGCAGGCTGCCAATCATTGACCTGTATTGCCTCTGATCTGTAGAATTTGAATCATCATCTTTGCTCAATTTACAACTGGTTTGCATGGGAGTGATAACTGGCTTGTATTCTTCCATTCCGAACCTCTTTAGCATTTCTCTGATATACTTGGTTTGAGAAATAAAGATTCCTTGGTTTCTTTGACATATCTGAAGTCCCAAAAAGAAGGATAGTTCTCCAAGTAACAACATTTCAAATTCATTTTGCATATCTTTTGCAAATTTTTGGCTTAACCTGTCATCATCACTACCAAAAATAATATCATCAATATAAACTTCAATTAATAAAATATTACCTTCACTTACCTTGATGTAGAGGTTGTTGTCTGCACTTCCTTTTCTGAACCCTGCCTGATGCAGATACTTATCCAGTCTAGAGTACCATACTCTAGGAGCCTGTTTTAGACCATACAAGGCTTTCTTTAATTTACACACATAATCTGCGTTCTCTGACAACTGAAATCCTTCTAGTTGTTCAATGTAGACTTCTTATTCAAGTTCCCCATTCAGAAAAGATGATTTTGCGTCCATTTGATATACTTTAACATTTTTGGAGCATGCATAGGCTAAAAGCAACCAGATTGCTTCCATTCTGGAAACTGGGGAAAATGCCTCTTCAAAGTCGATTCCTTCAATCTGTGCATATCCTTTACATACCAATCTATCTTTTTTCTTTGTAACTTGTCCATCTTCATTTTATTTATTCCTGAAAACGGATTTTGTGTTGATCACATTCTTATTCTTTGGTTTTGGAACCAGTTCCCAAGTGTCATTTTTCTCTATATGATCTAATTCTTCATTCATGGCCTTATTCCAAAATTCATCCTTGTTGTCTTCTTCAAAACATTTTGGTTCAATTGTAGATAAGAGTGCTAGGTGTGTTTGTTCTGGTGAATGGATTTTTCTTCTAGTCTCAACTTGTGCATCTTTGTGTCCAATAATTTGATTTGAAGGAAGATTCTTCTGTACTCGTTTTCTAGGTGTCTTTGGAGATACTTGTTGAACTTTCTCTTCTCTTTCTATCGGATTCTCTTAATCTTCCTCTTCTACTTCATCCTCTGCTTCTTCTTCTTCGAAAAGTTGTGCCATTGATTTGTTTTATTCTTCCTTTGATTCTGGTCTGCCTGTTTCATCAATTGTTACGTTGATTCTTTCCACAACTTTGTTCAATCTTAGATTGTAACACTTGTATGATTTCCTTGTACTTGAATAACCAACAAGTACTCCTTTTTCCACACGAGAGTCAAACTTTCTCATTCTGCCATCTTCTCTTTTGATGTAGCATTTGCTTCCAAAAAATCTGAAGTGTTTCACATTTGCTGGTCTTCCTTTCCATAGCTCTTAGGGAGTTTTATTAGTGTTGTTTCTGAGCATTACTTTGTTTTGAATGTGAACTGTTGTATGCACTACCTGTGCCCAAAATATATCTGTCAATTTGGAATCCGTTATCATTGTTTGAGCCATTTCATGTATTGTCCTTTTCTTTCTTTCAACAACTCCATTTTGTTGAGGTGTCTTAGCAACAAAGAATTGCCTTTTTATTCCATGACTATTGCAGTAGTCCATAAATTCCTTTGAAGTGAACTCTCCTCCATTATCATATCTCAAGCATTTGATTCTTGAATCCATCTCATTTTCAACCATTTCCTTGTAGATCTTGAAGTTTTCAAAAGCTTCTGAATTGTTCTTGAGAAAGCAAACTGCAGTCATTCTTGTATAATCATCAACTAATAACATAAAGTATATCTCACCTTTTAAACCCTTTGTTGTAGTTGGTCCAACTAGATCAGTATGCATAATTTCCAGTGGTCTTGTTGTTGAATATTCCTTTTATTTGAACATGGTCTTTGTTTGCTTTCCTTGTTGACAATGCTTGCATAAAGTGTTGGTTGGTTTCATGATCTAGGGCATTTCTATGACTGCTTCTCTTTTGCTGACTTTGACAAGGTTATCAAAATGCATGTGACCCATTCTTCTATGCCATAACCAACTTTAATCTTCCTTTCCTAGACAACACTTTTCATTTCCAATTTCACTTAACACATATATGTTGTTTGAAGTTCTTGCAGCTGTACCGACCAATTTCCCTGAACCTTCTCTTCTTATCTCACACTTTTGTGAATCGAAAGTAACTTTATGACCTTGGTCACACATTTGACTCACACTTAGAATATTATGTTTCATATCTTCTACCAGTAGAACATTTTTTTCCTTTATATTCTTGTTCCCAATTCAGACTGTGCCTTCTCCAATGATTTTGGCTAAATTATCATTTCCGAAGGAGACTAATCCATTTCTTTCCTTTCACAATGTAAGAAATTTGTCTCTATCACCTATCATGTGTTTTGAACACCCACTGTCAACATACCAACCGTGTTTATTATGCTTAGCTTGTAGAATGACTGTGCATTTGTCATTGCTATACTGATCTTGCTTTCTTATCCATATCATTTTCTGAGGTTCTTTTCTGTGACTGTTGTTATTCTGTTGAGGTTCTTTAGGAGGGATTGTCATTCTACAATTTTTGGCCACGTGTCCAAAATTGTTACATTTGTAACATTCCACTTCAATGCTCAAAGATTAAAATCTGTTGTAACTTCTTCTTTGTGTTTCACTAGGTCTTCTTGAGTAACCCCTTTGTATATGACTCTCAAAGTTGTTATTGTTCCTATTGTTAGCTCTGCAATTCACAGCTTTATGTCCAAAATTATTACATGCATAACATAAACCAAAAAATATAGTTTGATACCTGGGAGTTGAAGATCTTCTGAAAGAAGGTGCTCTTATGAATCCTTCTTCTTCTTGAGGCCTATCTATCTGTTGTTGATTCTGAAATACAAATCTTCTCGGTGGAGGAGTGTCCCTGTAATATTCCTTGTATATCTTCCTATCCCCTTTGATTGTTTCTGCAATGCTTTTTGGATTTGTTTCTTGCTCTGTTGTTTTGGAGCTTGATCCCTTTTATGTCTGATTGTATCCAAGTCCAGACTTGTCAAGATGAGATTTTTGACTGTCGATAATGTCCTCCAGAACTTTTGATCTATTCTGCATATTTTTCTTTTGAATATCCTTTCTTAGTGTGACAATATCTGCTTCCAAGTTTCCAATGATCTTGTCCTTTTCTTCTAGTTGTTCTTTGAGTGCTTCTTCAATTCTTTTATCTTCTTCTATTTGAACCTTCAATCTTGTGATCATTTGTTCTAGTTCTTGAGTGTCTTTTTTCCTGTCTAGTTCTGCTTGTAGTTTCTTGTTTTTCTTCTTTTCTCTTCTGATAACTTCTATGGCACACATTAATTCTTCTCGATAGTCAACTTCTGCCTCTTCAATTTCGTCTTCGACTTATTCATATCCTTCTTCGGCTTCTTCATATTCTTCTTTGTCAGAATATTTTACTACCATGAATAGAAATCTTCCTGTCCCACTGTCATTGATTTCATCTTCATCTGATGATGAGATGTCTTCTTTGATGCATAAGCTTTCCTTGAAATCTTTCTTTGTAGTTCTTTTGCCTTTATATGTGTGTTTTCATTTTGAGTAAACTTCATCATTTCTCTTTTTCTTATGAGGACATTTGTTAGCAAAATGACCAATACCATCACAATTAAAACAAATTAAAGGAAGCTTACTGATATACCTACCATTGGTTCCCTTGTTCAGTCTTTTGACGAAGTTGGCCACTTCTTCATCATCTTACGAGACGTCGTTGTTGCTATTATATTCTTCTTGTTCCTTTTTATTTTGCTTTGATCTTTTGGATGCTTTGAATGCTGCTTCTTTTACATTTGTATTTTCCTGTTCATTTCTCATTTCATATGCTGTGAAGATTCCATGCAGTTCGTCCATGTTTATTGAGTTAAGATCCGATCTTTCTTCTAGTGCTGATATATTAGGGTTGAATCTCATAGGAAGAGATCTTAGAACCTTTTGAACAGTTATAGATTCTTAGATTTCTTCTCCCAATCCTATGATTGCATTCACTGTTTCGTCAACTCTTAAGAAGTAGGATGAAATATTCTCATCCTTCATTTTTAGTTGTTCGAGCTGACCTCTGTAAGTTTGAAGTTTTGCTGCTTTGACTTTTGTATCTCCTTCATAAATATTTCGAAGCTTGTCCCAAATCTCTTTGGTGGATTTACAATGTGCAACTTTGGTGAATACTATTTCACTGAGACCATTCAAAAGTGCATTTGTAGCTTTGGAATTATTCTGACCAAGTTTCACTGCTTTATCATTTGTTGGTGGAACTATTGGTACTGTGTATCCATATACAATTGATTGTCAAATTTCAAACCCCTGTGCTTGTATATATGGCTTCATCCTTATGCTCCAAAAAACACACTTCTATCCATCAAAGTGTGGTATTCCATTTTTATATGAGTTGGTACTCTCCATGATCTACCTTTGAATGGTTAAATTGATTTCTGAAGGAACCTTCTCCGATTCCAATTGTTGGATTACTGAGGGGGAGGGGGATGAATTAGTAATAGCATAATTATAATCTTTTTTCTCCAAATAATCCAAGTGTTATATCAATGTATAATTATTATCCAATAATGAGCAATAAGAAATGAACAATCACACACATACACAATACACCAGTGTTTTACGTGGAAACCCAAATCGAGAGAAAACCACATAATGAGTTTTCTTATATGTCTTGAAGAATTACATTCATTGGAAGCACCAACTTCCTTTGTTTTCTAGCTGCAACTGGAAGGAGGCTCCAACCCCTAGTTTCTCAGGCTACAACCTGAGGGAAGCTCCAACTCCCCAATTCTCTCGCTACAACCAGAAGGAGGCTACAACCCCCTATGTTCTCCGGATACAACCGGAAGATGGCTACAACCACTTGTCCTTGCCCCGTCCAACCGCCCTGAAGTAGAAGTATAATGATGGAACCACTTTCACACTATCACTTTGAGATATACCGCTATAAACATGTACCAATAAACCTGAACCATGCATCAACCTGTACCTCAACCTGTAATCAACCTATACCATAAAAAAGTGCATCAACCATGCACCAACCTGTACCAAACAATCCGTAATCAACCTGTACCATAAACAAGTGCATCAACCATGCACCAACCTGTACCAAACAAGCTGTAATCAACCTGTACCATAAAAAAGTGCAACCAACCATGTACCAAGTATGTACCAATCATGTGTCAAGTACTCATAAACTATGACTCATCAATATGTACCAACATCATCAACTATACACCTCATGTATGTGCCAACTCATTAACTGCTTGTCTCAACCATGACTAGTTTTGGATTAATCAACAACCCTAACTTGAAATAATCATAACTTTGTACCTGTAATGAATAAAGATCTGAAATTGATACAAAATGTTCTTCAATGTGTTTTATGTAATTCCTCCATATTTCACTACTTGGAACCTCTCAAAAAAGGATTTATAGAAAAAATGGCATACCTTGTTGAATTCTGGCTTATTCTAGAGAGAGGCATTATAGAGCGTGCCCCACACATAATATTTGTTGAATTGATCTGAAACTATTACAAAAAATACTAAAGATGGTACTCTAACCAACACATTTGGTATTACAGAATTTGGATCTATTATGAATAATTTATGATGTTTTTACCCAAAACACCCGTTTTTGACTAGTTTAAGGACTAGCCACAAACCCTAATTTCCACGGAGTGTAACTCCAAAAATAAAAAGACCCACAAGCTAATTTTTTTATCACAGATACTTGGATATGTTTCCACAATTAAATAGAAATTTCACAGTCTGAATCATTCTAGAAAAAAAGTTATTGCGAAAATGGTGAGATGATCTGAAAAAAGCATACCTTAGAAAACATCATCAAAATAATTTTTCCTTCCTTGAATTCCGGCCTTATTTTCTTCACTTTCCTCAGAAATTCAGCTTAGATATCCTTTGGTTACCTCAGAATCATATAGGTATTCAATATTCTCAAGTGTGATTTAAATAAGAGAGCCTTTCCTCTTATTTATACTCTCCAAGTAACTTCTTTAAAAACATCTTCTAGGTCACTTTGCCCACTTTCCTTATTTTAGGGTTAACCCACTTCTAATTTCCCCATTAAATTTATTATTTAAATAATTGATTTTGTATTCAATTTGAATTATAGTGCACTCATCACTTCAATTTATTATTTACCTTTAAAAACTCTTAAACCACTTTGACTACTTTGACCTTTTGGGGCTTCTAGATGACATATGAGGGTCCTCCAACTTCGTAAGGCCATAACTCTCAAACCGTGAGGAGTTATGTGACGTTCCNCATACCACCAGAAATGGAATGACATGTACTATCCATATAGAATAGTATTACTGACAAATTCACTGGCATTCATCTCATTATTCCACAAATAAGCATGGGTTCTCTAACCATACTTCTAGGATAACTCAATCCGCAAAGCGTCTTCCCGTGAGGGATTTCACCATAAGGGGACCACTTTGGAGTTCATACATTTCTACTTATTATTAACCATGACAAGACAATAACAAGTCATCTTTACATAAAAAAATATTGGGTCCATTACCCAACCTTTGTGCTACGGGGCTTTCTTCAAGGGTTGACATCAATGACAACTAACCTTAATCAACAAATTAGACTTAGGAAACATATTAGACTTAGGATTTGATTCTTGTTAGGCTTCTCAAATAATAATCTATCATTTAATTAATTAGTTAATCCAACAAGGTCTAAATAATTCATTGTTTTCTAGGCCACCTAGATTTATTGACTTCAAGATTTAAGTTATGCGACGTGCCCTTTAAGATGCACCTCCATGCTCCAAGGGTGCCACTCGCCTAAGACTCATTTTGGAGGTTGTCCAACCCTTGGAGTGAATACTCCACTCGATCGACCTTGTGAGAGACTAAGGGCTTCTAAGGAATAAGGAATATGCCTTATTGCACGCTCCTTAGAAATCTTCGTGAGTGATTGTCTTAGTCTGTTGTCACGATATCATGGACCCTTCGAACTAGGTAATCATTAGCCTATAATTCAGACCACGGTGGGAGTGCTAGTAGGCTATGACAGGGACATTGTCACGCCTCTCCCTAATTTTTTTGTTTTTGTGCATGTGGCTCCTCTACTCCTTATGTGAGTTGGATTAGCAAGCATCATAAAACCTCCATCCACTGACAAAATGTTGTAAACAATTCCATATATATATAAATCTTTACTAAAATCAATCATACAACATATGTGCGTGAAATGAAATACTCAATAAATACAATCCACTCCCTGAATAAATCCGGAGTCCAAGGGAATCCATTGATACCATCAACAACCTTAATATGTCATGTGTCCTTCACACTCAGGATGACTCGTCAAAAGCATCTGTCAATATATATACATAAATATAATCAATAAGCCATTACACCTCAACCTCATCATATATAACCCATAATCTGAATGAAATCACAAAGTACCATACCCTGATCACTTGTAAGGAAGTGTCCTCAAAGAATAACTCAATAATAGTGTGCTCAATTAGAGCTGGATGTTACATGAAGTATGTTAATGTCGAGTAACATTTTTTCTTTGATGTTTTAAATAAATAAATAAAAATGTACCACTATTGTAGCCATTTAATTTCATGTTGTAATAGAGGGGTTGTTTCATATGGTATTGGAGTGGGTTCAACCCTGCGACATTAGATCGTTGTTGTAGGTGAATCCCCCTGTGGACAAGTGGATTCCCTCTTGGTATCTAGACTCCTAAGTCCAAGACAGAAAAGTGCTTAACATGGATACTGACTTCCTTTTATATCTAATCAAGATAATATATGAAGGAGGAGAAGAAATATATGTACCTTATCAACGATGTTTGTCCCTGCAAATTCCTGACTGAGCTTCGATCCTGAGCTCTCTGATAGGTCCTATAAAACAAACAAAGGTACAAAATACTTCCTACTCTACTGAGATTAGCTCAAACATAGATCCATCTACTGCAGACAAACTCATGTGGAACAAACACAAGTTTGAAAGAAACAGGCCAAGCATTGATTATTAATGAGAACAAGTAAAAGTACTTACAATCCTTTGAATGAAGGTGCAACATATTCTTCTAATTCTCCTTGTCCAACCCCTTTTCTCAAGTAATATACACTGATTTCTCTGATGACATATTACTCATGAGATCATAAGTTTCACATCTCCAATCTTTTCCATGTACCTTTCACCATGAGAAGGCCTCCTTATATAACCTTCGAGAGGTTCAACCACTTGAGAGATATTTGGGATAGGTTGAGGATTCCTCTCCTTCAGTTGAGGATCTTCCCTAAGATCATGCCTTGACCATCTATTCGAATCCAACTACCTTCAAGAGTCTAGGGATTCTTCCCTGATTTGCCTCAACAAACCCAAAATTTTCTCAAAAAAGGGTAGCGCTCCCCCAAAAGGGTGTACAGGGTGCTCAAGCACCCCCCCAAAGAGGCTCAGGGAGTGCCAACGCTCCCTGACAGTGGGTAGGGGAGCGCTCCTCTCCAAAATTCATTTTTGACTGGTTTTTCCAATGGCAAAAGGCTTGTACTTCCTGTCAAGTGATTTCTCTTCTTCCAAACTAACCTTTGAGGTGTCTTAAGTGTCTTTATGATGTTGTTAGAGGCATGGCATATACAAGAAGACAGTATGATGTTTGTGACACTTGCAACACTTGTGGTCAAGATGCAACACTTGCGGACAAGATGCGACACTTACAACACTCATAATGATGACACTTGCGACACTATCGAAGTGAGTAATTTTGAGGTGCAACAGATTGTCCCCCAAAGTACTTTGTAGACTTTTTCAATCAAGGGTATGGACACAGAGAGACTGGAAAAAACTGCACACAACCATCAAACAAATATTATGACATGTTTCAAACCCAAGGCAGGCATACCTATGCTTGAGTGATAAAGACTTTTTAGGTATATCCGCCATAAAATACACTGCGGATCCATAATTATATTGACAAAAGGTATAGCCACTAAAGATACAATGTGGATCTATACTCCTATGACCTGAATTGATCATAGCCATGAATAATACATAGTGGATCTACAAGATGACAAGACATAGCCATGACCAATACAAAGTGGATATATGTAGTTTAGTATATGTGTCATAGTTCAAAAGAACTCCTTCGCAACCTAGGCAAAGTACATATAAGAGTGATGACTCAACCTAGGGTATTCTTACCGATCCCGATGTAGTATGAATCTAACCATGTGAATAGATGTCCTGATGTCGAACATGGCAGAAACCACTTGATTACCGGTCAATGATGTGAACCGTTAACACACGCGAGGGAAATCACCATTGATGTCAATTATTCCCAAGGTACTCTAGTACATTCCGACGAATGTGAATAGATGAGCTGAAGTCGAACATCCATGGAATCATCCGATCAGAGGTCAATGATGTAAACCCACTGTCGGACATGAGGAGGCATGCCATTGAGGCATGCAGGTCCTAAGGTACTAACTGGTTTCTAAGTCTGAGTCCCTGGATAATGTGTTGAAGTTGACAGGAATAGACTCGTCAAAGGAGGGCCTTGATGTATCCCCCATCAACGACACGAAACAGACACAGAGATGTAATTGGTAGATCAAATGAACATGGACTGACACGGGTATTAAAACATGATATTTTTGATGGCTGACTCTCGAGGTAGATACTTCCCTTGAACACTGAGGCACATCAGCAGAAACTTGACATGGACCAAAACTTGATGATGCAGTGGATGTTGTGACTTTCTTCAGGTGACCCAAAGGAGTAAAATAAACTTAGAGGATTGGCTCAGTGCAAAGGTTTAGCAGATTAAAATGCGTGCAAAGACAAAGTGTCATGTTCAAGGGTGACTGTAAGAGTTACTGGTAGTGTTCTCAAAAACTTCTTAGCTTGCTTCTTTCAATTTCCCCCCCATCCAGATAGACGAGTACCTCTTTTTAATTTAATGAGCTCGAGGAGGGTAACACATGATCGATATGAGTCACCTTCGGTAAGTCCCTCTTCCTTTGTTTAGTGAACGGGAAGAAGTAAGGGTTCGATCCCATATGGGCCCTTCAATGTATGATTGTTTAACGAGTCCAGAGAAGGTAAAATCAGTGGTTTTTCATATTTAGAGAGTCTGAAAACAACTTAAAGACGAATCCAATGTTGTCCTTTTTCGTAATGTTAGTCTCACAAAGCCGAAAAAGAGATAAATTATCACTTGAAAGACGCCCTTTCAAAACTTTTAACGAGTGGGAAAGGAAGCAAGATCACTCGACAATATTTTCATGTTTAGAGAGTCTGAAAAGAGCTCAAAGATGACTCCAAAGGGTTCCTTTTTCGTTTATTCATGCGAGTTCGAAAAAGTGATAAAATTATACTCGGTTACATTCTCATTTTTTTTCGAGCACGAGAAAGAACAAAGACTAAGCTCGGTATGCCCCTAGCTTAAAAGCTAGTGGCTTAACTCTAGAATGATCATCAAAGGCTGGAGACATGACCTCCAAGCTTCAATTCATTCACTGACTATGAAGTTGTCACCAATTTCTCTACTAGACGGAGAAAAAGGATAAGAGTGGATGGAAAGAAGGTTCAAGAGAGGTGACTGTTTCATTTTTTAACGAGCTTGACACATAAAAAGAACTATGCTCAGGGTTCTAGGTTCAATCCCCAGATTGTTGTTTCATTTTTTAACAAGCTTGCTATAGAGAGGAAAAATATGCTCAAAGCTTCTGTTTCATTTTTTAACGAGCTTGCTACAGAGAAGAGAAAATATACTCATGACCTATGTTTCATTTTTTAACGAACTTGCCACAGAGAAGAAAAACTGTGCTCGGGGACTCTTCTTGATCATGGCTTCCAAGAGAAAAATGCTCTGGAAGGACACCATGTCAAGGGACAAAACTCGGTCATGTCTTCCAAGAGATATTCACTGGATGGAAGAAAATCATTCTGGAAGGAACACATGTCGAGGGTCGCGACAAGGGTAAGGATATCAGGCTCCAATAACCCTACCGAAGAGATCACCATGTTAACTATGGAATCCAAATCATCGAAAGTTGAAGTCATGGGAGACGATGGAAAATCAACATTAGGAGGGGAGATAGACTGTATATCTGCCCAAATTTATTCACAAGGGGGAAGAAAAGAGGATCAATGATGGTGATCATCCTGAGGTAGCTTGTCAATGTTCAACATTTCCATAATAGATTCACCCGAGGGAAAAATTGGGGAAATGTAGTCGATCACAGACGACAAGGAACTTAACTGTGATGGAATCAAGTAACTGTCGGGTGCTAATAGATGTTGGTCATCCAACGAGGGAGAAGCGGATTGGATAGAAACGTATGATGTTTCTACTGGACTAAGTGGCACGGTGTCACCTAGTGCATCGAATTCCAACAGACTAAGTACAATCCAAGGGTCAGATGATTCCAAATATTGATAAGCCGTGGTCAAAATCATATCGACAGTGGCAATATGATGTATAGTCGGTGGAAGTGGTGTAGGGAAGGTACCCATAAGGCTAGAATCTTTCAGTAAGCCAACACCAACGCTTTCATATGTGATCTTGTGGTCTCCCAAGAAAGGAATGTTGTTGGTAGTAGGAGCGTGAGCATCGGTCATGAAGAAATCTAACTGATCAACATTGACAATTTTTCCCTGATGAGGAAATTGTACACATTGAAAGACCGATGGGGCAACGACAGTCATAGCATAAAACCAACTTCTTCCAAGTAACAATTTGTAATCGAGGGGAGCATCAACCACCTCGACATCAACAATGACAGTTTTGTCACCCAATTGGATGGGCAGGGACCGTAAAAGCCCATGGGGATGAAATCCTCTCCCATCGAAGGCGCTTAACATCATTGGGGATTTGTTAAGTGCAAGTGATTTTAAACCTTTCCAACATGCCAAAGACATGACACAAGTTGAGGCTCCCTCATCCAGAATAGTTCGGTGGATTTGTTAATTGTGAACAACAACATCAACTTGGAAAGCAAGTTGGTGGGAGAGTCGAGACGTATAATTGTCCAGGTTGAACATGATATGGTTGGACGACTCAGGATCAACAGTACCAATAGCGGCCAAGAGCGTTCTACGTTGACTGGGGAAATGCTGTAGAACTTCTAACGTAGAAATAACACACGGTGCTTGAGCCAAATCTTCAACAATGTTGTAGTTCTGGGTGGCATGTGAACTAGGATTAAAGGTAGATTTATGGATAGTGCTCTTAGGAGGGCGTAAGATAGAGTTGAATGTAGGTTTCTCAATCTGAAGTGGTCCAGATGAAGGATTAACCAATGGAGGACTAACGAAGGACGGTGATGGATCCGACAAAGTATAGGTACCATTAGTGACCTTTTCTTTGTCAGGGTTACCTAGTGTGTCGTATGTCTTAGAGAGAGTGGTCAAATTAATCCCATTAAACATATATATATGTGCACTCATCGAGGCCTCATCATGAGGATGGATAGAACTGCCCCCAGGAGAGGGAGTTTGAGCAACCATGGATTGTTTTTGTGGAAAAGGCTGAGTAAGCACAACGGGTTGTGAATTTCGTTTGAAAATTTTGGCCACTTCATCACAATGTGGACAGTCTCGAGTGTAGTGATCGTCACCACAAATGATACATAGGAATTTCAGTTTCCGTTGTGGTTACTTTTCGGTAGCAGGTGTTTGAGATTGATTTTTTGGTTGTTCATTGTTATTAGTATTTTTTGATTTATTTTTTTCCTTCTTCTTACCTCCAGATTGTTGTGAAGGGGAAAATTGAACCGCATTCACCTCAGAGATATGAGTTTGGGGGAAGGTAGAGGAGAGTGTGGTTTGTCGAGAAGTAGATTGAGTTTTAACGGAACCGATAACACCATCCGCATGAGATGAGGATTACGGCTTGGATGGATCGGTATTAGCTCGAGCAACATTTGGAAGAAAATCATACAAAGTACCAAATTATGAATAAACCAAATCTAAGTACTGAGCCTAAGCAATGGTTTCTTCCTCGGTGACCGCACCACCCATAGTGACATCGCGAGCGATCGGGGGTAAAAGTGATTTAGTAAACCATTCTGCCAATAATATGTCAGGAACGATTACCTTGATCATCCTTCGTCGTCGTCTCTACTCATCAATCTAGTCAAAGATATGCATGGAGTCAGTTTGATGAAGGGAGGTCAAGAATTCAGTACCTGTCTCGTAGCGAATAGGTAGTTGAAAATGCGTGAGAAAAGACATGGCAAGGGATTTGAAATCATGAAAAGAAGCACGTGGTAGTTCAATATACCACTTTGCTGCTGAGCCCATAAGTGTTCGCTGGAAAAGACACAAATGTATAGAATCATCCATGAGGGAGTTTGATGAACACCACAAATGGAAAGTCATCACATGGTTATTTGGATCTTCTCCAGATTTTCCGTCAAATTTCAGAATATCGGAAGGAAGTTTAGCTAGAATAACTGGCCAAACCGGTGAATGAAAAATAGGATCATTAGCTAACCGAGACAAGTCTGGGAGATCCAAAGTTGCAAGGAAAGGTTGTTGTCGGTTAATTTGCGGATGATACTAGTGTGGCATAGGAACACCAGTATGACCATAAACTGGGTTAGGTGAATAGTTGTAACTAGTAGGTCCTCCTACATACGGTTGTTGTTGATAAGGATAAACATGATTCAATGATGGCTGAGAAACATTTGCATAACCCGGTGGTTTCTAATCATTATAAGTTGAGTGATTTGCTTGCCCATAAGGAGGATAAACAATTTTCCCTTGAGGATGGTAAGGAGTAGATCCTAGAGGCAGATATGCATTAGACCCATGAGGAGGATAAGGTTGTTGTCCCTGAGGACTCCAGGTGGTGTTTGGGATGCCGCCCGGATAAGGTTGTCCATAAGATGTTTCAGAAGGAACATGATTTGATACTCCTCCTTTTGGGTTATGATATGAGTGCCCCCAACGTGCGGTTGGGTAAATGTGCCTCCCAAAGATACTCCCCTGGATTGTGAAGGGTTTCCAGCAAACGAAGGTTGCCCCCCTGCCAATGGTGGATTAACGATCGGGGTATGACTGGCAAAAGGAGGTTGCCCTCCAGGAGGAACATGAAAAGGGGGTTGTCCATGGTGGTCCTCCAGGAGGGATAGGTCTGCTAGATGGTGGTTTCCATCCAGTCAGTTGTATCTAGCTGGCAAGGGTCTGCATTCTCTGGTACAAAGATGTCCCAACAAGATCGTGCGGAACATGTGGAGCTGTAGATTGAAAGTTTGTAAAAGTGGGGGTAGGGATCGAAGTGCCTTGGGAATGAGTAGAGGTGATGAGTCCAGCATTAGGATGTGTGTTGACGTAACAATAGGGTTAATTACCTGATCGATGGGGTGATTCATAGTTTGACTAGATGGCCCTGTTTCACCAGGAGGGTCATGAGGATGAAAGGGTTGTTGAAAGGATTCAAAATGCTCATAAAGATTGCGTCCTGATGAATTCCTCCATACATAACGAGTAGGTGTGGGATTTGTATCTACTACAGTGGTTGGACGAACAAGAGTCCTATACTCATCACCAAAGGTTGGTTCCGTGGATCCCATATATGTTTTGATAAAAGCTCTCTCCGGTAACTGTGGGACCTCTTCGTGTATGACGTTACCAAGGGAGTCTAAACGAAGAAAAAGTGGTTCGAGAGGGGTTACCGACGCAGATGTAGTGTGAGGAGTGGGATTCTCAACCATAACCAAAGAGCCTTATTGATTGTCTAACAGAGGAGTAACAACACTCTCAGTGTCATATTGATTTTCTACCTCTCCACGGTAGTTGTCTTCTAGAGGGTTAGGAGTAAGGGTTGGTAGCCTTCCAGAGGCAGTGCTTGCATCCTACGCGATCGGTGAAGACCTTTATCATCTACAGTCTCAATTTTGGAGAATAACAGTAGACGCTGAAAATCTAGGGCCAACTAACAAAAATAAACAACATACACTAATAAAATCTAGGAATCAAAACCAAGGAAACAAGACTTCTTTCGATGATCGTACTAGTTGGTGATGAAATCCAACGTCGCGTAATCAAGTCAAGAAGGGGCTAGGATATGGTGGAACGGTTACAATGGAAACCTACTTAACAGACTTTTACCTTGGTGCAAGCTTCCATGCAGTAATTGTGGATTTACCCTCCAAGGAGCCCGAGTGAGTTTGACCAATGTCTGTTCCAGGTACAGTGAGACTTCCCTTCACCACCACCTCGTGTAAGTACCTAAGGATTACTGAAACTAAAGACACCAACTCGCAGTCAGCCCCTGGGAGGGTACAATCGACAATCCTATCTGAACATATGGGCAGGATAACAAGTCTAAAATCAACTCGAGAGGCTCCCACACATAATCGTGGGTATACCCCCAACTGACCCCCAATATACGATCCGACCACTACAAATAGTTGAACCACAAAGGGATAATCTCCGTAATTCTCTCGAATGCGACCATGTGCATAACCCCTGTGTGAGAGGGGGATCCCATAAATCCTATACGACAATTGGATTTGACTCTCCCTATCTTAGGATGCCAATGTTTGTTTTGAAAAACTTTGGAGAGTTGTACTCACAACCTAATCCAAAGTGCTAATCCTAGTCTAATGTTGGTGGAAGATCCTAAAAACAAAAGTGTTCTAGATAATTTTTAATTAGCGTTGATTTTATGGATGTTCTTTACTCAAAGGGTGCATGACAATGAAACTGATGGTATGATGACTCAAATCCCAAAAAATGCACAAGAAGATGATAAGCAATCTTGTCTTTCGATGAATGGCTATTTAAGGGAAAGAGAGAAAGTTCTTTTCAATATCAAACACTAAGATGCAATGTCCTCATACAAGTGTTTCTCAATCAAATCCAATGCAATGATAAAAATTTCAGAAATGCCTTATAATATCCAAACCAATCACTAAAATTTGTCCTTTTGTTTATATGTGAATGATAATCAGATGCAAGACTTCTGATGTCAATCGGACGTCAGGATTAAACAATCAGAAGCAAACCTCACACAAAACAAAAAATACACTCTCATCGTGAAATATACAAGAAGGACAAAGATAACCAAATTGAAAACAAGAACCAAAAACCTCAAACAAAACATAAATGATGGAAAGTTGACCTCAAAGATCAAATGAAAAGGTTCACAAACTTTTGGATTTCCTCACAAAATTTTTCACTCAGTCAGATAAAGGAGAAGAAAACAACAAGTTAACTCTAGGCCAACAAAGACAAAAAGTGGTTTCAAGGTAAGGAAAGAAGATGTCAAAATAACAAACAAAAGAGGACAAATTATCAGAAATAAGGGTGTTTTAAAGCCAATATCAAGATGGACTGAGAGTATGGGACCCTGAGCAAAAGCCAAAACCAAGAAATAGCTTCAGAAGATGAAAATTTTTGAGAATTTCTCATAAAAATGGGGTAGCGCTCTGGTGTAAGGGGCACCAGAGCGTTCCAACGTTCTATGTAAGGCTAAAGGGGAAGGGGAGTGCTAGCACTCTAACAACAACAAGAGGGGAGCTCTCTGCTCCAAAAACGCAGAAAACAGCCCAAAAACGCAGAAAAAAGCCCAAAAACTCAAAAAATCAAGGAAATTCAGTCAATCAGGGTGATCATGATGACATAAAGAGACAATCAAACAAATATAAGAATCAACATGGCAATATGGAGAAGATCAAATCAGTGGGAAAAGGGCCAAAACAAGATCTGGGAATGGAAACAAAAATCAAAGATCCTCCCCGGTGGAGTCACCAATTTCTGTTGTAGATGAATCCCCCTGCGGACAAGTGGATTCCCTCTTGGTCTCTAGAATCCTAAGGCCAAGATAGAAAAGTTCTTAACATGGACACTGACTTCCTTTTAGATCTAATCAAGATAATAGATGAAGTAGAAGAAGAAATATATGTACCTATCAACGACATTTGTCCCTGCAAAGTCCTGACTGAGCTTCGATCCTAAGCTCCCTGATAGGTCTTGTAAAACAAACAAAGGTACAAAAGACTTCCTACTCTATTGAGATTAGCTCAAACATATATCCATTTACTACAAACAAACTCATGTGGAACAAACACAAGTTTGAAAGAAACAAGCCAAACATTGATTATTAATGAGAACAAGTAAAAGTACTTACAATCCTTTGAATAAAGGTGCAACAACTTCTTCCAGTTCTCCTTGTCCAACCCCTTTGCTCAATTAATCTACAATGATTTCTCTGATGAATTCTCACTCATGAGATCATAAGTTTCACATCTCTAATCTTTTCCATGTACCTTTCACCATGAGAAGGCCTCCTTATATAACCTTGGAGAGGTTCAACCACTTGAGAGATATTTGGGATAAGTTGAGGATTCCTCTCCTTCAGTTGAGGATCTTCCCTAAGATCTTGCCTTGACCATCTATTCGAATCCAACTACCTTCATGAGTTGAGGGATTCTTCCCTGATTTGCCTCAACAAACCCAAAATTTGCTCAAAAAAGAGTAGTGCTCCCCCAAAAGGGTGCACAGGGCGCTCAAGCACTCCCCCAAAGAGGCTCAGGGAGCGCCAACACTCCCTGACAGTGGGTAGGGGAGCGCTCCTCTCCAAAATTCATTTTTGAGTGGTTTTTCCAATGGCAAAAGGCTTGTACTTCCTGTCAAGTGATTTCCGTTCTTCCAAACTAACCTTTGAGGTGTCTTAAGTGTATTTATGATGTCGTTAGAGGCACGACATATACAAGATGGCAATATGATGTTTGTGACACTTGCAACACTTGTGGTCAATATGCGACACTTGTGGACAATATGTGACACTTACAACACTCGTAATGACGACATTTGCGACACTATCAAAGTGAGTAATTTTGAGGTGTAACAACCGTTACTCCTTCCACTGGGTTAATTGAATTATTAAAATTGTATCGCTAATTGAATTTTGAAATTGTAAATGCAAGTAATCATGGTTAGAGGATGTAGGGGGGTAGACGACGTTGTGTTGGAGGAAGAGTTGTAACACCTCTGATAGTACCCATGCCAGAGGGGTCTAACCCCAAGGAGAAGAATCGACCATTGAGAAGAAGCAGGTTGTTGTGGGAGATGTGGTAGGTATGATGAGATCCTTTCATAGGATGTCAGAGGTGTTTATCAATTGCCTGAATAGACGTGATGGAAAAGCATATGTTCCCAATGAGGGTTCATAATGTGCCCCAATTGGTAGTAGTAGTATACATAGAGAACTCGAGAAGGTGAAATTTCTCGAGTTCTGGGGTGCCCCAGATGGCTTAGCCATCAAGGCATGGTTGGAGAACATGGTGATGTGCTTATCACTTTGTGATTACACCTCCAACATGAAATTCCACATGGCAGTATTTTAGATGAAGGGGAGTGCTCTTCTATGGTGGAAGATGCTCCTACCTCAACTAAACATAGTCATCGAAGACAAGTCATGGGAGTTGTTCGAGGAACGATTTCGGGAGAGGTACTTGTCCGAGGAATTCATTGAGAACCAACTTAATGAGTTCAACACCTTACGACAGGGTGGTCATATGGTGCCAGAGTATGAGGCTAGATTCATGGAGCTACTTAGGAATGCTCCACATCTAAACATGGTGAAGTTAAATGTCAACAAGTTTTTGTTTGGAATTAACTTCAACATTTGTGAGAAGGTGGGGATCTTAATGCCTCATACATTTCACTATGCAGTTCAGAAGGCTGTCATAGATAAGGAATCGTTGAAGGGTGGGGGTCAAGGAAAGAGTCCTTCTAGACTGACTGGAAAAACTACATCAGGCGCGCAACAACATCACACACCAGCCAAACAGACTTTAGGGAATCTAGATACGCCTAGAGGACCTATGTTAATGACACCACAACGAAAAACTCCTCAGTATATTACTCCTTACATAGGACCACAACAACAACAACATCGTCAGCAGCAACAACAACATTTTAGGCTTATTCAACGAAACAGTCCTGGATCACAGACTATTAGGCCAACAACTTCTACTTCAGGGACTAGGAGCACTGGACCGAAGACTAGGTGTTGGATATGTGGAGAGCCACATTATCATCAAGACTGTCTGATTGAGAAGGCCAGAGCGGCCATATCATCGGGACCCACTACAATTGGAGATTTGGGCAAGGCCCACAGGATACATGCAACGATGAAAAACCATCGGGCCAAATACCAGTCCACTATGCTATAGACGTCATGTACATTCACTAACCAAAACTTAGTATATTGACAGATCTAGGTGCCACATATAACTTTATCTCTAGTGCAGTGCTTAAGACAATTAAGGTAAAGGAATTCTAGCAGGACGAGTTCAGATACGTAGAAATGGCATCGGGTGCCAAATAGAAGGTTGGAGGAAAGGCTACGAATTGTAGCATTAACTTGGGAGACTTTGTAACGATGGTAGATATTTGTCTCACGATCTTATGATATTATGACATAGTGATTGGCATGGATTGGTTGGAATCACATGATGCAATACTTAACTGTAAGACGAAACAGTTAATTTTGACGGATGATTTGGGACAAAGTAGAGTGATTATAGGAAGAAACAAGGGAGTGTCATTGAGGTTTATTTATTCCCTATAATTGCAAAAGAGTATGTGCAATGGATGCAAAATTTATGCAATATTAATGCTAAACGAAAAGGGCGAGGTGGAGGGATTAAAAAACCTTCCTGTAGTACAAGTGTTTGCAGATGTGTTTCCAGAATAATTTACCTGGTTTACCACCCGAACGAGAGCTAGAGTTTACGATAGACTTGAAACCTGGAACTGAACTTATTGGAAGAACTCCTTACCGGATGTCAACGATCGAATTGTAGGAGTTGAAAATGTAATTGAAGGAATTGTTGGATTTGGGACTTATACGTCCAAGTCTGTCGTTTTTGGGTGCACTAGTTATTTTCTTGAGAAAGAAGGATGGATTGTGGAGACTTTGTATTGACTATCGTCAATTGAACAAAGCGACGATCATGAACCAATATTCGTTGCCAAAAATAGATGATTTATTTTATCATATGAAAGGAGAAACAATGTTTTCGAAGATTGACATGATATCAGGATATCACCAATTATGTATTAAATAAGAAGATATCCCTAAGACTACATTTAAGACAATATTCAGACACTATGAGTTTACAGTTATACAGTTCAGATTGACAAACGCCCCGGGTGTATTCATGAGTTTGATGAATGGGGTGTTCCGCGAATACTTGGACAAGTTTTTTCTAGTATTTATTGATGACATACTAATTTATTCTCAGACGAAAGAAAAGCATGTCAAACATTTAAGATTGGTCCTACAATGTCTACGAGAAAACAAATTGTATGGGGAACTATCAAAATGTTATTTTTACCAATCGAAGATTCATTATTTGGGACATATCATATCTAGTGAAGGTATCGCTATGGATCCAGCGAAAGTAGAGGCTATTATGGAATGGCTAGCACCGACAAATGTACAAGAAGTACACAGTTTTATTAGTTTAGTAGGATATTACCAACGATTCATTGAAGGTTTTTCAAAGATAACAAATTTGATCATGGAATTGCATAAGAAGAACAAGAAGTTCATGTGGACTGAGAAATGCACAGAAGCATTTCAAAGGCTCAAATATTTTTTGACGGCAGCACTGATACTGAAATTCCCCAACACGGACAAAGAATTATTGGTATGAACGGATGCATCCAAGGAAGTTTTAGACAGATTTTTTATGTAGGATGGTCGAGTGATCGCTTACATTTCAAGGAAATTGAGAAATCTTGAAGAGAAATATGCAACGCATGAAATGGATTTATTAGCAATTGTATATGCCTTAAGAGATTGGAGACATTATCTGATTGGACGAAAATTTGAACTAAAGATAGATCACTGTGGTTTGTAGCATATTTTCACATAGAATGACTTGAATGCATGACAAAGGCATTGGTTAGAATTACTTAACGAGTATGAATTTGAGATTACTTACATTAAAGGAACAATGAATCGAGTGGCAGATGTGTTGAGTTGGAGACCACACATATTCTCGGTAATACCACTTAAGACAAATCTTCAAGAAAATATTCTAGCATTATAGATAGATGATGACTGGTACAAGGAAGTTAAGAAAAATATCAAACAAGATAGCATGATAATACCAAGGTACAAAGGTTATAATTTAGAAAACGATGTATTGTTGAGATTTAATGGAAGAATTTACATACCACCCAATGACGAATTAATAAGTTTGATCTTGAGTGAAGCTCATTGAGCAGTGTACATGGCTCATCTGGGAGTCACGAAGATGAAGGCAGACTTTAAGTCTGTGTTCTTCTGGAAGGGAATGAAATCAGACATAGTTAGTTACGTGGCGAGATGTCTACAATGTCAGCAAGTGAAGGATGAACATAGACATCCAACAAGATTGTTACAACCACACGTTATTATTGAATTGAAATGGGAAGTCAATTTGATGGAATTTATTGTTGGATTTCCACCGACGACAATGAGGCATGATTCAATTTTTTTGGTAGTTGAAACTCATACGAAGAGTGCACACTTTATTCCATTGCATATGATGTATCAAGAACCATATATAGCCATAGTTTTTGTTAACGATATTATGAGGTTACATGGAGTACCAAGAAGGATCATATCTGATCGGGGATCGGTGTTTACAGGACGATTTTGGACCAGTTTCCAAGAATCCTTGGGAACACCAATAAACTTTAGCACAACATATAACCCAGAGACAGATGGGAAAACAGAGAGAACGAACTGGATTTTGGAAGATATGTTGAGTTTGTATGTAATGGACCAAAAAGAATGTTGGGAATATTTCTTACCACTAGTAGAATTTGCATACAACAACAACTATCATAGTACTATTAAGATGGTACTGTTTGAGTTTCCTTACGGATGACCATGTCGGACACCATTGAGTTGGGATCAACTTGAGGATAGAGTCTTGGTAGGACTAGAGGTGATCCAAGAAATGGAAGAACATATGCAATCGATAAGACAAAGGATTAAAGAAGTGCATGATCGACATAAGAGCTATGTTGTTGCACACCGTGTTGACCACATTTATGAAGTTGGCGACAGAGTTTTCTTGTGGTAAAACCGCACAAGAGTTTCATTAAGTCTGGAAAGGGTACTGAACTCTCTCCTAGTTTTTTGGGACCTTTCTAAGCTGTGGAAAAGAAAGGACCTGTGGCTTATCAACTAGCCTTCCCCGATTCTTTGAGGTGTATGCACGATGTATTTCACGTATCTTTTTTGAGACATTATATTAGTGAGCCTTCCCATGTTATTTGCATGAGTTCTTTGCAGGTTTCGGAAGAGGGTTCTCTCATGGAAAAGTCAATCCGTATTCTTGATCATCACATTCGACAACTACGACGTCGAATAGTCGATCAATTCAAGGTCCAGTGGGACAACTATAGTCTACACTTGACTACCTGGGAGGACAAATATGAGATGCGTCAACAATTTCCTTACTTGTTTGATAGATTAGACATATATATCTATGCCAGATACCTTTAATTACTTGCTTCTATATATTGTACAAACTTTAGGGCAAATTTTAAATCAAGAGAGGGTGTATGTAACATCTTGTTCTACTGAGCATACTTTTACTGACTTATTCTCGTTATGGTATATTATGATTTAGTTTCGCTTATGGGTTATATATATGATGATGATGATGTGTTGTGACTTGTTTTTTTTTTTTATGTATACATATTGGCAGATGTTATTAACGAGTTTTCCTGAGTGTACAGTACACATGATAGGTTATGGATGTCGATGACATCAATGGGCTTCCTTGGACTCTGGATTGAGTCAAGGACTAGATTGTATTGTTTGAGTATTTCATTATTATGCACATGTGATGTATGATGGATTTTTTATATGGTTTTTGTCAGTGGATGTAGGCTTGAAAATGCTTGCTAATATGACTCACATAAGGAGTAAAGGGGCCATCCACAAAAACTAAACATTGAGGTAGAAGTGTGGCAGCATCCTTGTCACAACCTACTAGCACTCACGTTGTAGAGAAAATTGTAGGTTAACGATTACCTAGGTTGGGTGTTCCACGATGTCGTGAGGGAAGATTGAGACAGTCACTCACAAAGATTTATAAGGGGTGCACAATAAGGAAGAGTCCTTATTCCTTAGAATCACTTAGTCTCTTACAAGGTCGACTGAATGGAGTTTTGACTGCAAAGGACCAGACAAACTTCCAAAACAATTCAAATGCAAGTGGCACCCTTGGAGCACAGAGTTGCGTCTTGAAGGGAAGGCTGCGTAGTTAAAAACTTGAGTCAGTAAATATAGGTGGCCTATAAAACATTTTGAATCATTAGACCGTGTTATAATAAAATAATTAATGAAACAATAGATTATTAATGATAAATCCTAACAATAGTCTAAGCCTTATTCTAAGATTGAGTCTAAGTCTAAATTTAAATAAAGGACAAAATGAATTATGACATGAATTAAATATTTGAGATAAATCAATTTCTAGGAAAAAAAAAGTAAAATCTAAAGATTTGATAAAATGCACATGTGTGCATGAAATTAATAAAAAGTGATTTTAATTAGAAATAAATAATAACTTGAGAGAATGAGTGTACATAGAATAGAATATTGAGTCAACCTACCACTAGTCTAACTAGAAGAAGACTCCTAATCCAACTCTAACTAGGATCTACTTAGGAGACACTCATTAAATGAGGGATTGGGTAACTAAGAGACAACTAAGAGGAAAGTTAGGAACACATTGGGGAATGTGAGAGAAAATGACTTTTAAATAAAATAAAAAGAGAAATTACTTGTGCAACCTGGGGAGACTGTGACACTTGTAGTGGGTGAATAATCCTTTAATTAAATTATTAAAAGTTAATTATTTGTGCATGAGGACAAGTGTTAGTGAGGAATATTTCTATAAAACAAATGATGTAGAAGGGAAAAGGGATCAAAACTTTAGAGCACTATTATGCTGTCAAATTTTGATTGGAATATGTTTTACTTGTGAGAGTTGGGACTCCAAGCTTGTTAAAAGAGTGGAAGCTCTTCCTTGTGAGGCAAGCTTGGAAGCTATTGTGTTTTGGTTTTGTGATTGGCCCCTTTGTGGCTCGGGGGGATAAGGGGGAAGAAGAGTACCCCTAACATTGGTTGGGAGGTACTGGTGAAGTCTTCGTGATTAGCAAGCGGAAGTAAGAAAGGAGCGCAACACTTTGAAGGGCATCTTCATCTCACAACCTTCATTCGTCCTTGTATTTTTATATTCTGAATTTACTTTGCAGTACAAGTATATTATTTTGTTAGATTGATAAGGCCATTGTAGAATCACAATAAGGACTAAATTCCAATTTGTTAAAATTGTTGCAAAATGAATAATAGTTACAATGTTTACAATTTTCCAATTTTCGATGTAATTTTGGGCGTTTTCCGAACTCTAAATTTGAGTGGCTTGATCCTCATTGTAAAATTCAAATTTATATTGTTTATGGTCTATGTTTTAAAATGGGTATTTTCATCCATATTTGAAGTTTGTGTGATCGAAGTTTTTAGTTGAGATTATTTTAAGAAATTAATAGTGTATTGTTCGTTGGTAAACTATGGAATTAAGTTTGAATTCGTATTCGTGAGTTCTATGTTAAATTTCATTGAATCCTAAATCAACCCATATTGTGGGATCTTTGTTGAGTTATACTCTAGATTCGATTTTTGTATCATGGAAATCTTTGCTGAAAATTTAGTCATTTCAATTTCGTTTGGTTTGGACCTTCGTTGAATTTTATTTAAATCCAAATTTTTATCATGTATTCTCTATTGAATTTATAGATAAATACGAATTTACTAGTAGCATGGAGTCTTTGTATTTTTGTATTTTAAATTCAAAAAAAAATTGGAATCGTTGAATGCTTATTTGAATATTTTTGGGAGTTTTGACTTGCTTTTAATCCTGGGTGTTAGCCCCTTATTCCTTAACAAGATATGCATGTGACCACAGGATGGAACCTAGAATTGGCCCTAAAGATGTTATTCGGAGCTTCGAGACTTTGGAGCTTCGAAGGTTTATTCAATTTCAACACTCCTGTCCACCCGGAGTGTTACTGGCCGAATTAAGTCATAAGCGATGTTGACCAAAAGATGTAGGTTAACCTTATCCTTCCACATACCTTCGTCAATGATTATGAACTTAATTGAATGGCTAGTGGGGATTTTCCTCACTCGAGAAGCTACGATGTAGATTCTACTATGGAACTTTGGGCTTCAGAAGTTTTTATGACTCCAACACACCTTACGTCCGAACTAGCGAAGGTTGAAACCCATAGATCTGAAGGCCCTTGTTTAACCATCGTCAATGACCAGCATTTACTCTAGACTTCAGGACTCTGTGAGTTCCTTAAACTTTAACATCTATGACTCATTCCGTTGAAGTACCGAAATAACGAACTTCTAGAGGATGAAGACTCAGATATCTAATGGTCCTCGTTAGATCAATAGATCCATGACTGTCCTTTACTCCGAAACTTTAGAGATTTGAAATTTTCTCCACTTTCACAACATTAAAATGTTCTACTCGGATCGTCGAATCGTCAAAGGGATCGGGGATCTAACGTATTACACTCCCCTTTGATCAACGATTGACGTCAACTTCGAAATTTGAGACTCTGGGAGTTCCCAAATCAAACTTAGACTTAGGCCAAATATTAGACTTAGGTTTTAACTCTTGTTAGGCTTCTCAACTAATAATCTATTACTTAATTAATTATTTAATCCAACGAGGTCTAAATAATTCAATGTTTTCTAGGCCACCTAGATTTATTGACTTCAAGTTTTAAATTATGCGTCATGCCCTTTAAGATGCACCTCCATGCTCCAAGGGTGCCACTCGCCTTAGACTTATTTTGGAGGTTGTCCGAACCTTGGAGTAAATACTTCACTCGATCGACCTTGTGAGAGACTAAGGGATTCTAAGGAATAAGGACTCTCCCTTATTTCACACTCCTTAGAAATCTTCGTGAGTGACTGTCTAAGTCTTCCGTCACGACATCGTGGACCCTTTGAACTAGGTAATCATTAACCTATAATCCATACCACAGTGCGAGTGCTAGTAGGCTATGACAGGGATGTTGTCACACCTCTCCCTAAATGTCTGGTTTTTGTGCATGTGGCCCCTCTACTCCTTATGTGAGTTGGATTAGCAAGCATCATCAAACCTCCACCCACTGACAAAATGTTGTAAACAATTCCATATATATAAATATTTACTAAATTCAATCATACAACATATCTGCGTGAAATGGAATACTCAATAAATACAATCCATTCCCTGACTCAATTTGGAGTCCAAGGGAATCCATTGATACCATCAACATCCTTAATTTGTCATGTGTCCTGCACACTCAAGACAAATCGTCAAAAACATCTGTCAATATATATAAATAAATATAATCAATAAGCCATAACATCTCAACTTCATCATATATAACCCATAATCTGAATGAAATCACAAAGTACCATACGCGGATCACTTGTAAGAAAGTGTCCTCAAAGAATAAGTCAACAATAATGTGCTCAATTAGAGAGGGATGTTACATGAAGTATGTTAATGTCGAGTAACATTTGTTCTTTGATGTTGTAACAGAGGGTTTGTTTCATATGGTATCAGAGCGGGTTCAACCATGCGACATTAGACCGTTACTCCTTCCACTGGGTTAATTGAATTATTAAAATTGTATCGCTAATTGAATTTTGAAATTGTACATGCAGGTAATCATGGTTAGAGGATGTAGGGGGGTAGACGACGTGGTGCTAGAGGAAGAGGTGTGACACCTTTGATAGTATCCACGCTAGAGGGGTCTAACCCCAGGGAGAAGAATCGACCACTGAGAAGGAGCAGGTTGTTGTAGGAGACATGGTAGGTATGATGAGATCCTTTCATAGGATGTCAAAGGTATTTATCAACCACCTGGATAGACATGAGGGAAAATAATATGTTCCCAATGAGGGTTCACAACGCACCCCAACTGGCAGTAGTAGTATACACAGAGAACTTGAGAAGGTGGAATTTTTTGAGTTATGGGGTGCCCCAGATGGCTTAGCCGTCGAGGCATGGTTGGAGAACATGGTGATGTGCTTCACACTTTGTGATTACAAATCCAACATGAAAGTCCACATGGCAGTATTTTAGCTGAAGGGGAGTGCTCTTTTATGGTGGAATATGCTCCTACCTCAACTAAACATGGTCTTCGAAGACGTGTCATGGGAGTTGTTTGAGGAACGGTTTCGGGAGAGGTACTTGTACAAGGAAATAATTGAGCACCAACTTGATGAGTTTAACACCCTACGACAGGGTGGTCGTATGGTGCCAGAGTATGAGGCCAGATTCATGGAGATACATAGGAATTCTCCACATCTAATCATGGTGAAGTTAAATGTCAACAAGTTTGTGTTTGGACTTAACTTCAACATTTGTGCAAAGGTGGGGATCTTAATTCCTCATACAATGCACGATGCAGTTCAGAAGGCCCTCATATCTAAGGGAAGCGTTGAATGGTGCGGGTCAAGGAAAGACTCCTTCTATACTGACTAGACAAACTGCATCAAACGTGCAACAAAATCACACACCAGCCAGACAAACTTTAGGGACTTGAGATACGCCTAGAGGAGTTATGTTCATGACACCAAGATGACAGAATCCTCAGTAAAGGAATCCTTATAGAGGACCACAACAACAACAACATCGTCCACAACAACAACAATATTTTAGGCCTATTCAACAGAACAGACCCAGATCACAGACTATTAGGCCAACAACTTCTACTTCAGGGAACAAGAGCACTGGAACGAAGACTGGGTGTTGGACATGTGGAGAGCCACATTACCATCAAGATTGTCTGATTGAGAAGGCCAGAGTGGTCGGATCATCAGGACCCACTACAATTGGATATTTGGGAATGGCCCAGAAGATACATGCAGTGGTGAAAAACCACCAAGCCAAGCACCAATCCGCTATGCTAGAGACATTAGGTACATTCACCAACCAAAACTTTAGTATATTGATAGATCCAGGTGCTACAGATAGATTTATCTCTAGTGCAGCGCTTAAGAGAATTAAGGTAAAGGCATTCTAGTAGGATGAGTTTAGATATGTAGAAAAGGCATCGAGTGCCAAATAGAAGGTTGGAGGAAAGGTTACGAACTGTAGCATTAACCTGGGAAAATTTGTAATGAAGGTAGATATTTGTGTCACGATCTCAATATCTTATGACATAGTGATTGGTATGGATTGGTTGGAATCGCATGATGCAATACTTAACTGTAAGACGAAACAATTAAGTTTGACAGATGATTTGGGACAAAGTAAAGTGATTGTAGGAAGAAACTAGGGAGTGTCATTGAGGTTTATTTATTCCCTACAATTGCAGAAGAGTATGTGCAAGGGATGCAAACTTTATGCAATCTTAGTGTTAAATGAAAAGGGCGAGGTGGAGGGATTGAAAAACCTTCCTATAGTACAAGAGTTTGAAGATGTGTTTCCAGAAGAGTTACCAAGTTTACCACTCGAAAGAGAGCTAGAGTTTATGATAGACTTGAAACCTGAAACTGAACCTATTGCAAGAACTCCTTACCGGATGTCAACGACTAAATTGTAGGAGTTGAAAATGAAAATGAAGGAATTGTTGTATTTGGGACTTATACGTCCAAGTGTGTCGTCTTTGGGTGCACCAGTTATTTTCATGAGAAAGAAGGATGGATTGTGGAGACTTTGTATTGACTATCGTCAATTGAACAAAGCAACGATCATGAACCAATATCCGTTTCCAAGAAAAGATGATTTATTTGATCAGATGAAAGGAGAAATGGTGTTTTCGAAGATTTACTTGATATCAGGATATCACCAATTACGTATTAAAGAGGAATATATCCCTCAGACCGCATATAAGACAATATTCAGACACTATGAGTTTACAGTTTTACCGTTTGGATTGACAAACGCCCCTGGGGTATTCATGAGTTTGATGAATGGGGTGTTTCGCGAATACTTGGACAAGTTTTTTCAAGTATTTATTGATGACACACTGATTTATTCTTAGACAAAAGAAGAGCACATATAACATTTAAGATTGGTCCTACAATGTCTATGAGAAAACAAATTGTACGGGAAACTATCAAAATGCTCCTTTTACCAATCGAAGATTCATTATTTGGGACATATCATATATAGTGAAGGTATCACTATGGATCCAGCGAAAGTAGAGGCTATTATGGAATGGCTAGCACAGACAAATGTACAAAAATTACGCAGTTTTATAGGTTTAGCAGGATATTACCAACTATTCATTGAAGGTTTTTCGAAGATAATAAATCTGATCATGGAATTGCATAACAAGAACAAGAAGTTCATATGGATTGAGAAATGCGCAAAAGCATTTCAAAGGATCAAAGAGTTGTTGACAATAGCGCTGATACTGAAATTCCCCGACATGGACAAAGAATTCTTGGTATGAACAGACACATCCAAGGAAGGTTTAGGTAGATTTTTGGTGGAGGATGGTCGAGTGATCGCTTACATTTCAAGGAAATTGAGAAAGCTTGAAGAGAACTACACAACACATGACATGGATTTATTAGCAATTGTATATTCCTTAAGAGTTTGGAGACATTATCTGATTGGACGAAAATTTGAACTAAAGATAGATCACTGTGGTTTGTAGCATATTTTCACATAGAATGACTTGAATGCATGAAAACGGCATTGGTAAGAATTACTTAACGAGTATGAATTTGAGATTAGATAGATCACTATGGTTTGTAGCATATTTTCACATAGAATGACTTGAATGCATGATAAATTCATTGGTAAGAATTACTTAACGAGTATGACTTTGAGATTACTTACATTAAAGGAATAGTGAACCGAGTGGCAGATGCATTGAGTTGGAGACCACGCATATTCTCGGTAATATCGCTTAAGACAAATATTTGAGAAAATAATCTAGCGTTATAGATAGACGATGACTGGTACAATGAAGTTAAGAAAAATATCGAACAAGATAGCATGATAATACCAAGGTAAGAAGGTTATAATTTAGAGAACGATGGATTGTTGAGATTTAATGGAAGAATTTACATACCACCGAACAATGAATTAAGAAGTTTGATGTTGAGTGAAACTCATCGAGCAGTGTACATGTCTCATATGGGAGTCACGAAGATGAAGGAAGACCTTAAGTCTTTGTTCTTTTGGAAGGGAATGAAAGAAGACATAGTTAGTTACGTGGTGAGATGTATAGAATGTCAGGAAGTGAAGGTTGAACATAGACATCCAACATGATTGTTACAGCCACACGTTATTCTTGAATCGAAATGGGAACTCATTTCGATGGAATTTATTGTTGGATTTCCACTAACGGCAAGGAGGCATGATTCGATTTTTGTGGTAGTGGAAACTCTGATGAAGAGTGCACACTTTATTCCAGTGCGTACAACGTATCAAGAACTAGATATAGCCAGATTTTGTTTTAATGATATTGTGAGGTTACATGGAGTACCAAGAAGGATCATATTTGATCGGGGATCGGTGTTTATAGGACGGTTTTGGACCAGTTTCCAAGAATCTTTGGGAACAAAAATAAACTTTAGCACAACATATCACCTAGAGACAGATGGGAAAACAGAGAGAACGAATTGGATTTTGGAAGATATGTTGCATATGTATTTAATGGACCAACAAAAATGTTGGGAATATTTCTTACCACTATTAGAATTTGCATACAACAACATCTATGAGAGTACGATTAAGATGGCATTGTTTGAGTTTCCTTACGGACGACCATGTTGGACACCGTTGAGTTGGGATCAACTTGAGGATAGTGTCTTGGTAGGACTTGAGGTAATCCAAGAAATGGAAGAACATATGCAATTGATAAGACAAAGGATTAAAGAAGCGCAGGATCGACAGAAGAGCTATGTTGATGCACACCGGGTTGACCATAGTTATGAAGTTGGGGACAGAGTTTTCTTGTGGTAAAATTGCACAAGAGCTCGATCAGGTTTGGAAAGGGTACTAAACTCTCTCCTAGTTTTTTGGTACCTTTCTAAGTTGTGGAAAATAAAGGACCTATGGATTATCAACTAGCCTTGTCTAATTCTTTGAGGCATATGCACGATGTATTTCATGTATCTGTTTTGAGACATTATATTAGTGATCCTTCCCATGTTATTGACATGAGTTCTTTGCAGGTTTCGGATGAGGGTGCTCTCATAGCAGAGCCAACCATATTCTTGACCATCATATTTAACAAATACGATGTCGAATAGTCAATCAAGCCAAGGTCCAGTGGGACAACTATAGTCTACACTCGACTACCTGGGAGGACACATACGAGATGCGTCAAAAATTTCCTTACTTGTTTGATAGATTAGACATATAGATCTATTTCAAATACCTTTAATTACTTGCTTCTATATACTGTACAAACTTCGAGACAAATTTTAAAGCAAGAGGGGGTGTATGTAACATCTTTCTCTATTGAGCATACTTTTATTGACTTATTCTCGTTATGGTATATTATGATTTTGTTTCGCTTATGGGTTATATATATGATAATGATGATGTGTTGTGACTTATTATTTTTTTGATGTATATATATTGGCAGATGTTATTGACAAATTTTCTTGAGTGTACAAGACACATGATAGGTTATGGATGTCGATGGCATCAATGGGCTTCCTTGGACTCTGGATTGAGTCAGGGACTGGATTGTATTGTTTGAGTATTTAATTATTATGCACATGTGATGTATGATATATTTTTTATATGGGTTTTGTTAGTGGATGCAAGCTTGACAATGCTTGCTAATATGACTCACATAAGGAGTAAAGGGGCCATGCAAAAAAACTAGACATTGAGGGAGACGTGTGGAAGCATCCCTGTCACAACCTACTAGCACTCCCATTGTGGAGAAAACTGTAGGTTAATGATTACCTAGGTTGGGTGGTCCATGATGGCATGAGGGAAGTTCGAAACAGTGGCTCACAAAGATTTATAATGGGCGCACAATAAGGAAAAGTCCTTATTCCTTAGAATCCCTTAGTCTCTCACAAGGTCGACCGAATGGAGTTTTGACTCCAAAGGATCGAAAAAACTTCAAAAACAATTCAAATGTGCGTGGCACCCTTGGAGCACGGAGGTGTGTCTTGAAGGGTAGGTCGTGTAATTAAAAACTTGAGTCAATAAATATAGGTGGCCTGTAAAACATTTTAAATCATTATAACGTGTTATAATAAAATAATTAATGAAACAATAGATTAATAATGATAAATCCTAACAAAATTCTAAGCCTAAGTCTAAGATTGAGTCTAAGTCTAAATTTAAATTTAAATAAAGGACTAAATGAATTATGACATGAATTAAAGATTTGAGATAAAACAATTTATAGGAAAAAAAATAAGTAAAATCTAAAGATTTGATAAAATGCACATGTGTGCATGAAATTAATAAAAAAGGATTTTAATTAGAAATAAATAATAACTTGAGATAATGAGTGTACATAGAATAGAATATTGAGACAATCTACCACTAGTCTAACTAGAAGAAGACTCTTAATCCATCTCTAACTAAGAT
>ML831970.1:0-10702 GCA_009831015.1 Picea engelmannii | reverse complement strand
CTTGTACTTGAACATTTAAGTGGGGTAAAAGGAGGTTTCCCCCTCGAAGAGGCTTATTATCTGAAATTATCTCTTTTTCAAGGCGTTGAGTACTTTTCCTGAGGTTTTTATATGCTATATTGATGTTTGGTTCTTAACAAAGAGTACCCCTAACATTGGCTGGGAGGTACCAATGAAGTCTCTGTGATTAGCAAGTGGAAGTACGGAAGGAGCACAACACTTTGAAGGGCATCTTCATATCACAACCTTCATTGGTCTCGGTATTTTTATATTTTTGATTTACTTTGTAGTACACGTATATTATTTTGTTAGATTGATATGGCCATTGTAGAATCATAAGAAGGATTGAATGCCAATTTGTTGAAATTATTGCAAAATGAATAATAGTTACAGTGTTTACAATTTTCCAATTTCGTTGTAATTTCGAGCGTTTTCTGAACTCTAAATTTGAGTAGCTTGATCCTCATTGTAAAATTCAAATGTATATTGTATATGGTCTATGTTTTAAAATGGGTATTTTCATCCATTTTTGAAGTTCGTGTGATCGAAGTTTTTAGTTGAGATTATTTTAAGAAATTAATAGTGTATTGTTCGTTGGTAAACTATGAAATTAAGTCTGAATTCGTATTCATGAGTTCTATGTTAAATTTAGTTGAATCCTAAATCAACCCATATTGTGGGATCTCTGTTGATTTATACTCTAGATTTGATTTTTGTATCATGGAAATCTCTGTTGAAAATTTAGTCATTTCAATTTCGTTTCTTTTGGACCTTCGTTGAATTTTATTTAAATCCAAATTTTTATCATGTATTCTCTATTGAATTTATAGATAAATACGAATTTACTAGTAGCGTGGAGTATCTGTACTTTTGTATTTTAAATTCCAAAAATTTTCGGAATCATGGAATGCATGTTTGAAGGTTTACGGGAGTTTTGACTTGCTTTTAATCCTGGATGTTAGCCCCCTCTTCCTTAACAATATATGCATGTGACTATGGGATAAAACCTAGCATTGTCCCTAAAGATGTTATTCAGAGCTCCGGGACTCTGGCGCTCCGAAGCTTTATTGAACTTCAATACTCCTGTCCACCCGGAGTGTTACCAGCTGAATTCAGTCATAAGTGATGTTGACCATAATATGTAGGTTAACCCTATCTTTCCACTTACCTTCGTCAACAATTATGAACTTAATCGAACGACTGGTGAGGATTCTCCTCACTCGATAAGCTACAGTGGATATTCTACTCTGGAACTCTGGGCTTCAGAAGTTTTTGTGAATCCAACACACCTTACCTTCGAACTAGTGAAGGTTGAAACCCACAAATCTAACGGTCCTTGTTTAACCATCGTCAATGGTGAGGATTTACTATGGACTTCAGGTCTACGGGAGTTCCTTAATCTTTAACATATATGACTCATTCTATTGGAGTACCTAACTAACTAACTTTCAGAGGACGAAGACTCGGAGATCTAACGGTCCTCATTAGATCAATAGATCCACAATTGTCCTTTACTCCGAGACTTTAGAGCTTCGAGGTTTTCTCTGCTTTCACAACCTTAAACTATTCTACCCAGATCACTGAATCATCGAAGGGATTGGGGATCTAACGTCTTACACTCCCTTTTGATCAACGATTGACGTCAAATTTGGAATTCAGGACTTCAGGATTCCCTCACCTTTTTGCAACAACGACTCAATTTTGTCGAAGTATCGAATTACCAAACCACCGAAAGACGAAGGCTTGTATATCTAACGACTCTCATTCAATCACTGGATTGACAACTGTCCTTCACTTCGAGATTCGAAACTTTGGGGTTTTATTAGCCTTATTCAGTTATGACTCAAATTTGTTGAATCTTTCAATCCCTTGAGAATCCAATGGCTTGCATTTGCCCACCGATCTATGGTGTAGATTCACTCCGCAACTCTGGGATTCAAGGCTCACTTAACTCAAACAACTCTAATCTTCCAAAGTGGTGAAGTCTGAAGGAATCAGGGATTAACGAGTGTGCTCCTCATGTCTCATCTAACGTTTGTGAGAGTTTCGACTCCTCACGAGCGGATCTCATCCACCAGTTCTTAACAAGGGATTTTTTTACACTCCTTGAGTCCCACTTGAAACCTTGCACATGACTTTTCTCCTGATTTTTGTCACGTCGAGGACTCGAGGTAAACCCAGTGCTCACTTGCGCTTCCCTCCTGAACTTTGGACTTTAAAAGATCTCATGTGCACTTTTGTGCCTACTCTGTGTAAATTCGCATTGTCTCTCCTCAGTTTCGTTATTCAAAAGTTTAAGGCCTATGCCTGCCTTGAGTGGTCTCTGTGCACACTATGCATTGTTTCTCCTGAGCTTTGGGCCTTCTAGGGGTCCGTCTGCATATTTTTGGGTTGGCATTGAGCGTACTTTCCTGTGACACTAAGAAGAGAAACTTTGGGTCTTAAAACAAAATCTTAACTCATTCTCATAATAGACAAACAAACATGTGCAAAATTACTTCATCGCGGTGTCTTTTTAATTTAGAAAGTACAAATTATGCTTACAGTTCCTCTCAGGTTTGAGAGATTTTTTGTTCTCTTCCTTTCTCCTTCAAAAGTATATCTATATATATATATATATATATATATATATATATATATATATATAATGCTAAATCATAGTATCTGCTTACTTGGTTTTTACAATGGAGGACTGTGATAATACTGAATAGTGATTGATGCTTGAAATTCATTGAGGGAAGATATTTTGTTTAAATTGTGTGTGATAATTATATGTTAGATTTCTAAAGAGATGGCATATTATCTAGATGATGGTTAATTATTGTTATTGTAACCTTTTTAGGGAAGGAAAACTTGTTAGGTATTTGAGGAATGGAATGATTAAATCTGCGTTATGAATAAGTACTTTATTGTTATTTTAATCATGAATCTAGATTTGAGTTTGGGTATGGGAATTATATGCTTCCTTGTTCCTCATAACAATCGTCAGTATTAAGACCTTAAAATGGTCAAAATCCATCGGATGAATCCCGGACTTGAGCGTTGATTATGTGTTTTGGAGGTCCTAACCTTGCGGGTAGGTTGGATGGGTAGATATCCTGGATAGCCTCGTGTTATGATTTATTCTCTCAGTCGTACTGATGTTGTATGTAATGTGAAATTAATTTGTAATATTGAAGTATGTCAATGTCGAGTAACATTTGTTCTTTGATGTTTTAAAACTAAAAATGTGCCACTATTGTACCCACTTACTTTTATGTTGTAACAGAGGAGTTGTTTCAAAAGAAGTCAAAATTGACGAGTTGAAGAAGACATAACTGATTTACGACCATGTGTCAAGGTTCCCAGCGGGTGGAAGAAGCCAGAGCTAAAAATTATTCAAAAATGTAGAAATTATTCCTATCAAAAAGTTCAAAACCACAAAGATTATTCCTATCACCGAGAGTTCAAAACTGTAGAGATTATTCAAGTACCAAGAGTTCAAAAACCATAGAGAAATATTATGGTTCACATCACTAATAATAACCGCAGAGATTATTCCCATAAAAAAAAGAGGTCCAAAGCTGCAGAAAAGTATTATTCCCATGCAAAACCACAGAGATATAATGTTCGAAATAAAATATCTCTTTCAAAACAACACGAAAGTACAAGAATATCAATGTATAATTGATATGTTTATCATTGCCTTGGTCACATTATTATATATGTTTATTGTTATTTACAAGACATCAATGTATTCTATAATATTGTTATTTGTCATAAATGTGAGGTACATGGGAATGTTATTGGAAGAATATCAATATATATTATATAACTTGCATCATCATATAATTTTTAAAACATAAAATAAGAAGAGTAAATCTATTAGATTCCAAATTAATTTATTAAATAGAAAATTAAGAGGAGGAATTTTGATTGACGGAAATACACAATCTTGCGCAAGGTAGACAATTATGTAATTTTCACAACCTTGTATCAAGTCGAAAAAACAAAGGAGATTGATTAATTGGCATATAATTGCTAGGAATAAAGTGTGTTTGCAATCTACAACTTGGTCATAGTTTCACCATCCTCTCATGTTGCGAAGGATGACAAATCGTATATATAAAAATAAAAAATAAAAAATAAAATAAAAAAGTCATATCTTGGGGTTAACTTAGATGGGAATAACAAATGGTATCAAAGCGCAATTATGACACCAGGTCCTGATGAGCCCACATGATTGTTGTAAACCTAATTATTTTATAATAAATTGCATGTATATTGTTAATTGAGTATTATGTATTAGGAATTCATTACTATTAAATGTTTTTAAGTAATATGGAATAGATCCTTGGATAAAATTAAGTTTATCTTAGAACTATTGAGAAGAAGTTGGAATGCATGAAATGGTAGGAATAATTTTTAGAACCCTTATAAATGAAATGGTGTATTCATATCATTAATGGAAGGAATCATTGGCACACATAGATACTCCAACTAACACTAATATCTTGTACATAAATGCATGGAATATATATAATGTATATAGCATGTCTTCCAAAATAGAGTCCACTCTAGAATGGACCTTATTAAAATAGTTAATTTTTTTCAAAGCCTATGAAGATATTTAAGACATCTTACTAACTATTAATAAGGTGTATAATTGACCTTGTTTTTCATAAGAAATCAACAGTTGAGTAAATATGTGAAGAAATGAACGTTAATGGGAAATGTAGAAATATGACAAAAGAGGTATTGAATATTAATGAGTGGTTAGTGTTTGTCTTAAACAAGTGTATAGTATCGAGAATGATAGTAAGTTACTACTTGATTCATTAGATTAAGAATGAATGATGGCTTAAATGTCGATGGCCTGTGACGATAGGAAATATTTAGTGGGCCTAATCAAAAGTTGAAATTTCCTTACCAGATGTACTATGGAATTTTAAATCTTTCTTATTTAACGATTTCAACAAATGGATGAAAAAATCTTAGGGACATTAGAGGATATTATGGTAAACATGATAATAAGGATATAATAAATCGAATAGATATGGTCAAACTTTTATGTGTCATGATAGAAAACTGAGCATAAATACTTGTCTTGAAAGGTGAGGATAATGTTTTGAGTATATGAGTTTGGAGTGGAATGTTAAAACGTGACTAGAGTATACACATGGAATATGAAGAATTCAAAATTAGGGTAAGGATATGAGGATTCATGTATAATGGTGTAAAATAAAGGCTTATTAATTGATGAGAAGGGAAAAGAATGTGAATTCCTATATCAAGCCGTTTAAACTACAAAACCTATATCTTGTTCATAATAAAGGTTATCAATGATTAAGTGTCAGAAGGTATATAATTTTTCATAAAGAATTAATATCTAGAAAAAAACCTTAACAGTTCGGACTAATAGACCTTCTATGTAGTGTGAAGTGAAAACATTGGAATTTTGATCATGAACTTATGATTAAAGCATGAAGTTATCGGTAGATAGCATGACATGGTACAAGAGGTCCGTGAGATTTTCAATGTGACACTTATAGAGAACAAAGCAACGGATGAATTTTTGTAGTAAGATCTTTTTGAAATTTGAAACATGCTAAGACACATAAATTTGATTGGCATTCATAGGATTTATGTGATAAAAGAAATAAAATATTACTGACAATTTTGATGAGAATAATATTAATCATTGTTTAATATTAATGCACAATCCTATCTCATTGCAAAGGATGAAAAATCGTATATAATTTTATTTTTTTTAAATCATGTCTTGGGGTTAACTTAGATGCGTGTTACATTAACCCCTGAATCACAAGTACTAAACATCCTATTATACATTCTAAATCCTATAGAAAATAGGGCACTTGTATGACAAGAAACCACCATCAAAATGCAATAAAGTCCTCTTATACTCAAATATGGATATCCATATGTTGGAATTTACATTTTCTACATTAATGTAATTCCAATTTTTCATTTTGACGAAGAAAAGGATATGTTGTGCAAAAATATTTGACTTCTAGTTTTCTTTTACATAGTAGTTAAAAGTATAAAAATTCCTTAAAAACATGTTTGCATATACCTTCTGATGCAATTTCTAAGAATTTTGCAAACATGGTTACCGGAATGATTATATGGGGCACATAACCCATGTCTTGATTTTTCTTGATTTGGCGTGAGCTGCATGCAAATGATGTGCACAAATTGTTCTTGGAGCATATTTGACAGTTTTGAATTTTTATGTTTGACTTTTAGTTTGACTGCCTCCCATGAACACCCTATTTGATTTTTATGGATATGGAATAGGAATTGAACCATGTCATGAAGATTTTGCACAAAACTCATGTGGCAGATTTTGGTTTGAGGAAGCACTAGTATGCAAAGTAATGAATCGTTACCAGAACCACATTATGGTTACCAGATCTGCTACAGGAATTCTTGTAACCATTGAAAAATTACAGTAACTACTTCCCCTTAGTTCCTAGTTTGAGTTTGTTGCAATATAACAGGTGCCAACACATGTCTTGGTCATGTAAAACATCCTCCAACTGGCGGATTCCAATTCGGATTTGTGTTAATATGAAAACCAATGATGGTTACAAGAATTGGGTTTCCTGTAACAACAAAAAATGTGTGGAAGAAACCTGTATAGAAACATTTTCACAAGGGAGTCATGGCACCATGAGATTTTTTCTTTAAAAAGATATGGATAACCCTCCCCCCCAAATAAATGTTGTTATCCTCAGGAAAAAAATTGACAAATAGGGAAAGGAAAATGAGAGAATCACAAGGAATCATAAGAGGCATAGGTAATTTTCCAAGTACACTTCTTCTAGAATTTGATGAATTACTGATTGAAGATTAGAAAATAAACATACATGCAACTACTTGGGAGGTCCATGAGGTCTAAAACAAGTATATGACATCATGAGAGGTAGGAGATCTAAGTTGTTCCATGATGGTGATCTGAACTAAACTAAATGAGAAAGAATCAATGTAGAACCTCGATCGTGTGGTACTTATATCTTCTTGTAATCTAAGATCTAGAATCTTGAAACTTGTAATTGTGTAGACTGAGATATGGAATAGTATTTTTGATGGAGTAGCAAGTTTGTAATTCTTTAAAGAGTAATGAAATTTGGATGGAATTTTTAGTTTTGATTTTTATTATTTGCAAATCTTGTCCACCGGAAAGTTGTTTTTCAAACAATATTTGTCTAATCTCACCCAAAGGGGTTTTCACAATAATAATTTATTATGCTCGAGGAATTCCCTCCAACAAGTTGGTTTTCAAACACTCCAACATCTTATGGCACTTGGGACAGGTTTTCACCATCAAATTTATTTGAGCGAAAATAAAAGTGAAGTAACTCAACATGCAAGTGAGTTGAGTGGCTTTATTGCATGGGTTAGGGGTGAATGGAGTAGGAAAGTATGGGAAAAAATGAAGGAAAAATAGGTTGAAGTCTTGATGTGGTAGTAGTAGTATCATGAAGAATTTAAGATTGAATACATAATCAAATGAAAAATTAGACTTCAACATGCATGGATTGTTGAGCTCGAAAAGAGGAAATATAAGGGCATACCATGGTGAATAAGTAGGATGAATAGTGGATCTCTTGAGAAGACTTTATCTGAAGAAATGGTATCATGAATGTGACTTATCATGGTATGGAACTTGACTTCTCTTTGACACTAGCATCCATAGCAAAAAAAAATTCAACTTGATCTCAATCCTTCTGAAAACATTTATTTTCAAAATGGTTGAAATGATGTGTCAAACATACAAAGGAACAACTTGTTTAAAGGAGTTGTTTGTGAATTTTTTACTAGACCAATAGTTACTATTTTGAGCATAATGTTTTTCATTTAATGACACATTGATGTGATTCCAGTTGGAGATGAAAGTATATTCAATTATATATCTCCAATAGAAACATATGTTTTTTAATATTCCTTGATTTAATATTTCAAAAATGATGATGAACAAACCTAGAAGGCAGAGTTTAACTATGTTGGTTTTAAGACATGCAGTTACTAAATGTGGCATAAATTTTTCACCTGACCTCCAAATGAAGTTATTCAAGTTGTTTTTAAAACTAGAATCGAAGGCCTCTCTCCCTTAGAAACATATTTTTAATATGTGATGATTTGACATGTGAAATATGTTATTGAATAGTCAGGTTACAAAATTGTCACAATGCAAATTTCATGACAAATAGTTACTAATTTGAGCGCAACTTTTGCATTTGACATCAAAATGAAGTGATTCAAGTTGGGTTAGAAACTATATTCCAAGGGATATCCCCCCTAGAGACAGGTTCTAAAAATTCCCTCTTTTTGTCCCTCAAATCTTGATTGTCCCAACTTTGTTTTTAAGAGGTTTTTGAGGTCAATTTGCTACAAAAATCCAAAAATGACCATTTTATATTAAACTATGATGTGAGTGCATGAATTTTTTAGTGGGTGTGTTTATGATGATCTAATGACTCTATCCCTCAAAAATATCTAATACATGTGTCGTAGATCTTAAATTTGAACTTTAGAAAACTTATGATAAATTGATGGATTTGTAGCAAATATTGTACATTGTCGCTTTATTATGCAAATTTGGACAAGAAAAGAATTTAACACTTCAACAGTTTATCTTGAAGTATTTGATTGTCCTTTGAGAAACGTCCTTATCCTTCATTATCTTCCTCCTTCAAATGCATCCCTTCTTTGGTAGATCTTCCTACCAATGGGTTAGTAGATGAAGTGGTTCTTACTGCACCACAAGTGGAAATGATTGAAATAATTTACTAATAAACCTATCTAACTGTATTCATGCACGCCTAAATTGTCATGATTTGAATTAGGGTGATAGTGACTCACTAAAGTGAATGTGCATGTTATTACTTCTCATCTTTTTGTCTCTAATCCTATGTATTCAAAGTGTTTTCTAAACTAAAAAACAAAAAAACGCAAGAAACTATATGCAGAAAAAATGTTTGGTTAAAAATTGGTTCAAACAAAATATTCGACTATTATTTCAATTCCAATTCAAAAACCATTTATTCTCTAAAATAATATAATACAAATTTTCCAATTCCTTTAGCATTTCCTTGGCAACGATGCCAAAAATGTCAAGTGATTTATATGCTTAAATCTTGTTACACTTAATTATCAATCCAAAGGATGTCAACTTACAAAATGAAAACATAGTATGTGCATAATTGGATGTCAACTTACGAAATGCAAACACATTATGTGCATAATTGGATCATTTTGAGTATAAATGATTAATTCTTATTCTATTTTATGAAATCAATTTCATAAAAGACAAATCCATCATTGTATTATTCTCTTTTATATCCACAAGTGTTATAAATCAAGTTATAGTTAAGTATTCAATCTTCGAGATCTTAACCTTTCTACAAAAATACGTTTTTTGGTATATTTCAAAATATAATTCAATATATGGATAAAAAGATAATTGAAATCAAATTGTGGAGATGACACACTCTTGCGTGAAATCAAAAGCTAACTCAACCACTCTTGGTAATGATCATGTACTTGGGCATCGATTATTCTATTGGGACCTTATTGTCACCAAGTTATCTCTTTGCATGATCTCGAAGTTTCCATCTTTCTATAAATCATCATTCCATTGTTGGCAAGTTAGAATAAAAACTAAATAAATTTGTGGAAAAAGATATACACCACACTTCAAAAATCTAAAGCAACTTAATCATTCATGCCAATGATAATTTATTTGGCACCGATCATGTTATTAGGTAGGGACCTTGCTTTCACTAGGTTGTCTCCTTGCATGATTTCCATGAACAATTATTCTCGTTGTTATAAAGATTTAATAAAAGGAAACACACTTGCAGAAAATATATAAAAGACAATATACATTAATCATCTCTCCATCCTTTCAGAGAAATCTCATACTCTATAGAATGGAGCTCTAATGATAATCTACAACATAATTAAATTAATCTAATTGCAAACTACATAAATGATAAAACTACAATCTATAATAAAACAAGATCTCATAAAAAACAATTTATTTCATCATAAGTTGGACATATTCTCTAATAGACCCCCCCTTTGAATGGAGAAGGCACTCTTATTTATACATAAACTTTCTCTGAAACTGAGATAACAAATAATAAATTCAGATCCACTAATTTTTCCTAGATCTGCAAGTTTTGCATGTGGTTACAACCATTTTCTAAAACTTAGCTCATAATATCTCCAAGATCTTCACTACTTATCTCATCGAAATCTCCAAAATTATTTCCATATCCAAGAGATTTGAATGATTATGAAAAATCCATAGCAAAAATTCAAGGGCTGAAGAGGAAATTCGAATTTGGAGCTAAATGATCAAAATTTTCATTATTGGAAGCTCTAAATATCCCTATAATCATCACCAAACTAACCCAACTTTCAAATATAATTAAAAGTATGTTATTTTTCTAATATTTGGTCACAAATTCACTTAAAACACTGAAATATTGAGCCTAATCTCACATGTAAGCATTAAAATGGAAACAAACAAGGTTATGAGTAAGCGAGAAATGATTAAAAATCAAGGGAAAAGGATGTGAAAAGATGGTATTTTGGTGACTCAACATATGTAATAGTAAAGGGTTGGATTTCATTTGCATGTCACTGTTTAAATGGTGAAACTTGTTGGGAGGAGTCTTTGCATGATTGAGTG
>ML831969.1:37441-56797 GCA_009831015.1 Picea engelmannii | reverse complement strand
CACATTTCTTCACCTTCATCAAGAGTCCAAGTAGGATTTTCTGGAGGCTTATTTGGTGTAGAAGTTCCCTTTTTTGGTGGCATGTTGGCCAAGTATCACTTTTGAACCTTGATTTTGAGGTGGTTCTTCTAGACAATATTCTTCTATTGTATCTCCCAAATTTCGGCCCTTTTGGGTATGAAAATTTATTTTATGTAGTTCTCTGATATTTCTTATCTACAATGCCATAGGTCTGATCAAAATTGGATGTGCCAAGTGGAATTTATAGTAACTTCCCCACAACTTGCCGATTTTTGGCCTTTCCCGGAGATCTCACTTGTATAGCGTGCCTTGCAAAAAATAATTGATATAAAATTCTGAAACTCACACCAGAAATACTAAAGACTGTCCGAGATCCAATGAAACTAGTCCAACTCAATTTGGATACTCTAGGAAGAAGTTATGATTGTTTTACCTGGAACACCTTCTTGAGACTAGTCAGATACCCTATCTTACATAGGGTGTATCTACAAATTTAAGATGAACCAGAAGCTGAAATTTTTACCATAGATACCTTACTAATGTATGTAAATATCCTCCATAGTTCAGGGTCTGAAATGTTATAGAAAAGGTTTTATAGTGAAAATTCCGAAATGACTCAGTTCAGGATGATTCCAGAACCCTATTTTGCATAGGTTGTATCTCCGAAAGTATAAGGCCTCAAGTGATGAATTTTGAACCCAACGTACCTTGATCTATATATTAAATATCCTCCAATCCGTTCCTTCTAAAACATTGTAGAAAACATGTTATAGAAACAATTCCAAGGTATCTCAGATGTTGCAGCGAAACCCCAAGACCTTGAGCTCTGATACCATATGTTATGAACCAAATATCAATATAGGATAGAAAAAGCTCAGAAAAAGTACTCAACACCTTGAAAAAGAGATAATTTCAGATAATAAGCCTCTTTGAGGGGGCAACCTCCTTTTACCCCACTTAAATGTTCAAGTACAAGATGATTCAAAATGAAAATGTCTCCTTGGTATATATTGGAGACTAGGAGGTATAATTACAACTAATGACTAAAGATGACATAAATAAAATAACAGTACTAATATAATATGCCCCAATTAAGGGGTAATGAGCCAATATTAGGGCTTAATAGTCTGACTACTATAATTTCTTTATATACCTTTTTGATTGTTTCTTGGGTCTTCTATGCCATGCCCCTGAATGATTTCTTAGCCTTCTCCTCCTGTTCCTTATACTTCTTCACAATAAGCCTTAGAGTTTCATCCTTTTACCACTTGAAGGCCTCTTCTCACCTAATGATGGAAGCATGGGGAGTTGTGTTTCCCAAGGAAACAACATCACTTCTTGTGGGAAAAATAATTCTATTAAGACTCCCCTTCCTATAATCGTCTTCTCTGTTGATAATTTTCTGAGGTTTCTTGAGTCCAATACCATTCACCTTTTCTCCTACGCCCCTTGGAAAATCCTTCATGTTCAGTTTTGGTGTCATATACAAAGCCAATTTCCAGGAAACCTCTCTTTCAGTGGGATCCTGATCTGTTTCCTTCTCATTTATTGTCATGAAGCATTAATAACTCCTGAAATTGTTACTGAATCTGTTCAAATATGTGTGCACATTTACGTTGGAAATTATGTGAGTCCCTGCATTTGGTATGCTCTTAGTGCATGCGTATTTTTCCCTAGCCAACTACGAAACTGGTTGTTCATCGGTAATGTGATGGTCCATAAACTTCATGTCGATAATCATGCAAGGCATATCTCCTTTCCTACACATCCTAGGGAGAACAATGGTACTATTGGCGGATCTTTCCCCATTCGTCTAGGGTGACAGGTTCCTTCACTGACACCGTGTGTGTTCTCTAATAGTTGGAGATGGGAGTTGTTCGCTAATTTTCTCTGATGTGCTCAAATTGGTATGGAAGAATGATGTTTAATTAACGATCTTATTATAGTTTTGTGCTTTCATGCCAACTGTACCTATCCCATCCTTCCTTAACTAAATTTTCCAATCCACCACGGTAGTTGATGAGTTATTCCATGTTTGCCTCTTAATTACAAAATCCTTTGTGTAATTTTTCCCTTGTACTGCTGGTCGGTTCATGATTTTTGGTGTCTTTTCTGATTTAATTATTATACGACACTTTTATGACCTGACACGCTGGATGTCTAGATGTCATTTCTGCTCCTGCCCACTTTTAATGGTCTTTTTTTGAACCTTCATCGTGGTGGTTGGCTCACCCAACTGTATACTTCGCAATCGGGCCCATCCGTATCTTATCTTTGAATTTGGTGCAGTGTTATTTCTGTGTGTGATGATCAATTCAACTTAGCAAGTTATGATACCTTGGTATTTCAAGAGTCATTTTCTTTTTCCTATCACTACTTTTTATTTATTTTCTTTCCATTTTCTGCTTTTTATTTGGATTTTCTTGTTTTTCTTGCTACCATGGTACACTTACTATAATACAGGGTTCGGGCGCAACCTAGATTACTATGCAGACTATCGACTGTCTCTATAGAGCTTCAATGGACTTCCATTCACCATTCCTTTCAAGATTTGTCCATCCAAGGTTTCCAACCACACATCACCCATATCAATTATCTTCTGGATCACATAGGGCGCTAACTAGTGCATGAGAAACTTCTCTGGATGTTGTAGATACTTGCTATCATAGATTAATACCAAATCGATGACTTGAAATATTTTTGGTTTAATGTGGCGATCATGCCAAGCCTTCTCTCTGGATTTCTACACCTGCTGATGGAACCCTGCAATAAACTGATCCTCCTCAAGATGAACTAACTGCACCAACCACTTCTCTATTATGCCTGCATCTGAGAGCTCAGTTCTTTCCACAATGCACAGGCAAGGTAGAATGAACTCCATCGACATCACTGGTTCCTGTCCATAAACCAACCTGAAAGGTGTCTTCCTTTTCAACTTCTTACTCATTGTTATATAAGCCCATAGTACTGTAGGGATGCATAAGTCCCATTCATCTCTTCCTATACTGCATATTTTTGTCAAATAATTCTCCAAGATCTTATTAAAATATTCCACTGTGCCATTGGCCCTAGGGTGATATGGTGTACTGTTTTTGTGATGAATATGAAATTCCTCCATTAATGCCACACTGGTTCTGTTCAAAAAGTGCATACCTTCATCACTAAGCAATATGCGTGACCATCCAAAACTTGTGACTACATTCTCGAATAGAAACCATGCAATAGTCTCTACAGTACAATCAATAACTTGTGCTACTTTTGCCCACTTGGTCAAGTAATCTGTTGCAGTGATGATGTATCTTGCTCCTGATCTCCTTGTGTTGGCCCTTGACCAAGTTTTGAGGATCCTTGGTCATGTTAGACCTATTTTTAGGACTTAGATAGGCTATCGAAGGTGGAGCGCAAGACAAAGTAGAGATTGTTGGATCTCAACCCCATTTTAGGGATTTTTGGGTTTTGAGCTTATGTAACAGGTATGGGAATGTCGATCCATGGGTTTACCCATGTTTAGGCCTGATTTTGTAATGTATAAATAAGTATATAGGCGATGTAAGTAAGGGGGTGATAAGTGCTAAAGTTCGATCTATTTGATCAAAGAGTCGCAGGTTGTGCTAAGTGAAAGTAATAGTTATAACTGCTCTGTGCATGCTGCGTGAGACTTGCAAAGCTAAGTGCAAGTGATTGTGAAGAGACTTTGTGTTGTAACCCAGGGAAGGGGGGATCTAGTGAAGTGCGCAGATCTCCTGTCCTCTGCAAAGTTGATCTTAAGGCTTTGTGCATGTAAGAAGATTAAGAGAAACTAATAAAGAAGATGAAGAGTTGGTGGACGCAACCCCAGGGTGGGGGTGAACCGCGTACATGCTATGTTGCTATGCTTTGTGCGATGTATTGATGTGTTTACTTTTTTAGTATAGATGAATAATAGATAGATATATTGATGCTATGTGCTTAATAATATGGATTAATTCTAGATCTAGCCTATGTGGATGTGCTTAGTGTTTGAATATAGTAGATCTAGTTGAGTAGTGCGATGCTATGTAATTAGGGTTTTATCTGTGAAGTATATCCTTGTTTAATATTGATGAAATATAAATGCTAAGTGCTCTGTTAAGGTGTTACAATCATTAATCTCTATCCCAACTAAGGTTGTAGACACTGGAGTCCTATAACCACCGTTGTCTCTACCTCAGGTGAGACTTCATCTGCTTTAAAGGTGTTGCCGAAAGGGTCGATAGTTAGGGTTTTGTTGTTGCGTTGTTGTAGTGTTGAACCCTGGCTCTGCCCCTGTGCCAAAAAATGTTTTTGTTGTCAGGACCTAAAACTGTGATTGATGGGAACTAAGGAAAAAGGAGTTTTGTGTGAAGATCTGACCTGAAACTATGAAAGCTCTGTGCATAGATCTGTTTCCCTAGTGCGTAGTATTCTACTTAATCTATGAAAGCTCTGTGCTAAGAAAATAAGTCTGATCTGAAGAAAAGAGGTAAGATCTGTAAGCTCTATGCTTTGTTAAAGGTAATATAAGTGGAAATTTTTGCTTCAAAAGTATGGATCTGGGTATGTTTGATACATTTTGTCCTATATTGAAAATTAGTGCACAACTAGATGCAAGAAGATTTGATATGAATATATCTGATAAGAATAGTGAAAGATATGTTATTACTATGCATATAAAGAATGTTTGGACTAACCAATGGATGCAGGATCCTAGAAAGAATTTTTTGTAGGTTAGCTACTATGATCCTAGTGCGCATTACAGGAAAGGTTGGGGATATTTTAAAAGAAAACAAGGACTAATCCTTTTTTACAATTGAAAAAGATCGAGACATTTGGCTAAGGAATGTCCTGCTAGAAGATCTAGTTGTCTTTGTTGTAAAGCTATGGACCATGAAGTTTTATATTTCCCTAGAATGATTGCTAATCTTGAAAAAATGAATATAAGACAAGAATACCATGAGAAAGGTCAAGCAACTAAGACCATGGAAGAACCCCAGAAAGAATCAAATATTGTATTGCTACAAATGAAAGAAACCCTGAATGACCACCGACATATCAACTTGTCGGAGATGTTCAAAGAAAAAGAGTGCATAGAAGAAAAAATATGAGAGTTCGACATTGACTGTGTTCTTGATGAAGAAACAAAAGTGAATGTGATGACAAAAAGAACTTGGGAAGCTTTAGGAAAACATGCTATGATTCCTTCATTGGGAGGAATATGATTATTTAGAGGAAAACTAATAAACCTATGTGGAAATCTCACCCAAACATCTATGAATGCTCATGGAACTTTGACAGAGGAAGATTTTGAGGTTTTTAAATTTATTGAGAACAACGCCCCATTTTCTATATTACTAGGAAAACCTTAGATTGAAAAGGATCAAGCTAGAAGAAAAGAAGAAGAAGTCTTAGATCAAAAGAAGCAAGAATTAAAGGATTTCATGACTAGGAGGATCACACACTTGATTGAAGAACATGAGAATAAATCAAAGCTATTTAAAACCATAGAATTGGATGTCGAAGTTGCAAGAACACCAGAAGACTCACATAAGACTGAAGCACCTACCCCAGATAAAGAAGAAATATTGCCCTTGAATCCTAGGAAAAAATCTCAACAGTGCGAAGTTACTATGCCAAAAGAAGATAAGAATCAGAATGGAAAAAAGAATATTGAGATGAAGATCACTGGGGAAAAGGATAAAAATATCAGTAAGAAGAGATCCAAGATTGAAAAATTACAAAAGGTTCCAGAGGGAACTTCGCAGAAGGAAAAATTTTAAAATTGGAACTTCGTCGGGATATCAGAACAATGTCGCATGGCACTTCACCATGGAGAATCAATATAGCCATTGGGAACAATATAGCCATTAGAATGACACCCCAAATGGTTAGAATGACATTTATGGTTAGACAGCTCACCATTAGACCGTTGGGACCGTGTCGTAACAGACATAACTGGAGTAATGAAGGCTTCTCGCCCATTAGAGAGATCCGTTGCCTAGTTATCTACTTATTCTGTCGAGCCTTGCACTGAGAAATTTTTTTCCAACCATGATTTTCTGATTCCGTAGATTAGTTGATTTTGCACAGTGATCATCACACTATCACCATCCATCCTGTTGCATTGAGTAGTTTCTCTTCAAACCCAAGATATTCAACCACGAGTGTGTATGTCTGAAGAACTTAGCGTAGAAGAAGAGTCTATGAAGGAGGTACTTATCGACCTCATGAATAAAAGAGTAATGTATGTGGGTGTACAAGCGTCATCAACGAGAGGAGTGAGAGCCTCTCCGTTGACTGCTTGCAGACTTGACCCATCTCTACCAACAACAAAAAAGAGAACCAAGCACATAGATGACCTAGAAAATGTGAAGCTAATCCCGACCATATTGCCCGACTACATCCTGCCTCTGGTCAGCGCGGTGAGTCATGATAGTGTGCCGAGATATTTTGAGTACACCATGGTCACTGCATACCTCCCGAAGGGGATATGTGTAGTTCAAGCACAACAGGACAAGATCACAATGTTGAATTTCAACGACTTCAACCTAGGATATCGCAAGAACCATAGTATTCTCACCCCGTATAAACACTTGACTAGGATGAAGGGGAAGAACTCAAAAATAATCCCCCAGCCGTGGATGATGAACCTCGCGCAGTCCACCCTACTAAATGTAATGAAAATCCCACACTTTGGAAGGCACTAGGAAGTTAATGCTTGTGTCAAGCTCCTACTTTCATGTTACCATGGCGGCTACTTATGGCTAGACCGACATATCACAGTCGATCCGATGCTGATCCATAGGATCACCGGATTGAGTATGCAAGTACCTGACCCACATGACTTCTATCCAGGGAAAGCCACAGATCATGTGTTAGCACATAAGATCAAGGATACATACAACGATGTTGAGAAGGGGACACAAGGCTACAAGGTAGCTTCGATCCAGAATGGCGCAGTATGCCTAGAATGCCAATTAATTGTAGGAAATATATTAAGGAAGAACAAAACCACACAGGTAACAGGATTTGTCATTGACCTCACAGGGAAATGCATGGAAGGCCTACAAATGAACTGGACGAAGTACCTATTTAATCAGTTGGAATTGGACTGTCGCGAAACACAAGATTAGAGATACAAGTTCCACTTTAGCTGGCTCTTGATCCTCATCATGTTTATTGATTGGGATATGCTAGAAAGTTGTGACCTTCCTGGACATTGAACCATTCAATCCTCTCACTGCGAAGTTCACCATGCTCTGGTACTCGAGCGATATGGGAAAACAGTGGTAGTTGAACATAGTTTTTCACACATATTATCTCCAGCTGAAGAGAGATATCGAAGATGAACCTCGCATGAAGTCGAAGACCCTACAACAGTTCCGACCCCTCATGAAGTTCCACATAGATCGACACTTCATCTATATTATTGCATGAGTAGACGAACATAAGGAGAAGATTCAATTGTACTACAAGCTCACGGAAGAGGACCTCGAAGAGATCACTAAGGACTGGTCAACATACCTCCTTATCCTTGCTGACCCTGTAGAGATGTATGAACCTAAAACTGATATCCCAGAGATCGCTCACAAAGAACATGACACACCTGGAACCAGCAGAAGGAAGAAGACCGAAGAATTCCAAGACTTAAGCAACGCTTAAAAAAAGATTGCTTCTATTTCACTTGGCCGAGGGGGTGATGAAAAAGTAGAAGAGATAAATGGAAAAGAAGATGAGTAGAAGCAAGGCGAAGTAACACTGCCTAGAGATGAGGTTGATCCCCTAAAGAAGAGGAAGGTTTATCCCTCGAAACCCTCTTCCCAGAAGAAATCCAAAGCCACTTTGACCAAGATGCAGACTGTGGTCACTGCCGATGATTTTGAATTCATCATCATAGTTGTGAACGATGCCTTGCACACTACTACATATGGGCAGATTATTCCATGAAAATTTTCCACGTTTTCATTATTTTCATGTTTTTTTTAAATAGGGTGGACTTTTCGTCGATATTTCCACATAATTTCGTTGATATAGCCACGAATAGGTTTTTTAACTTGGTCAGGATTTTCATCGCTATTTCCATGAAATTTGATGTAGCTGCACCTGTAGGCACGCCCGCTCCCTCAGGATCTTCCTCCACTCACGGCCTGAAGAACTCAAATGTTCCTCTAACTCCCTATCGAGAATTTTCCTTACCCACAACAACTCTTGCAAAGATCTCCCTTAATGATCGGGAAATCGGACTTCGCGATTTCACGAATCCTATGGTCGCGTGTTTGTTGCCTCACGATTCTCCGAACTCCGACACGAGTCAACGTTGACTTTTTCCCTTGCTATCAGAGTTCTCCCTATCGGGAAATCACTACTCACTACGTCAACAAATGGAATTTCTGAACTCCGAACCCCAATGTGCCAATACTCCGATGCACGTGTGGGTTGACTATTCAATGGTCCCGTCACCTCATTGGGACTTTGGAATTTGTGGGATCGCAAATCCTAACATCAATGGATTCGGGACCTTCCTTTTCCCGATCCCCGATATTGTTCCACCTATCCTCCACTAGCTCCTGTTGTGGCCCACACAACTCTCCCGTCGAGATATCTTGGATCGCGATTCCAAACTGTCTGAGTATCCTGTCCTCAAGACCTCTGATATGCCGAACTCCAACTTCCCTTGGATCTTCTGAAATGCGTCCCCACTGATGGATGGTTCTGGGCTCGTAGGGATATCATGGATCCCGATATCGCAATTCTTGTTGCACAAATTTGGAGCTTCGACTCGCGAATCCATGATACACGGTATCTCGTGTAGATCCGATGGTCCTTGTGACTCGGATCGATGGCTCTGCCCCTCCTGAGATTTAAACCTTCGGACGTTCTCACCGTAACCTCCTTGCACCTCCGCGAGATCTAACGGCCCTCAGAATTTCGTGAAATCTCCCCGAAGGATTTCGATCATCTGTTCTCCTTTTCTTAATCCACCGAAATGACGACGAGTTCTTCCACAGAACTTGTCCGCTTGCTCGCTTACGTGCGACGCTTCTTGCAAGCCTTCCAGGCACAACCTGTCTACGCTCCCCTTGGTGATTTCTCAAGGCTCTATACCTCCTGAGCTTGTTCACGACTCTCAAGTCTTTCAGAAAACTTCTTGTGCGCACTCCTTGCGGAAAACCTTCAACGACGTCTAAGTGTTGAAGTCTCTCAACTCTGCGCACTCTTGCAACAGTAGTCTTTCAAAGCTTTAATCAGGTTCGCAACCCTGAGACCTTTAACCAGCGTGCGCACTCCTTGCCCGGCTCCTGTGCCCAACAACACCTTTGAGGAAATGAGAATAAAATCTATCTCTATTTGAACCCTTCTGTCAACGCACTCCTTGCAGACGATTCGACTGCACTCCTTGCAGGAATCCTCTGGCTCAAGTAGAGAAACAATTGAAACTCATTCCTTCACTCCTTCAGACTTCAATTCATACATGAAATCACATAAACAACATATAAAAGTAGATGTATGACAAGAATCAAACATTCATGAGCATATTAACATTAATACACAGAGAATACACAAACCATGAATTTGAATCAAAGCTTCTTCTATTAATTCAATATCTGTACATGGGTGTTCTTTACACAGCTCTCTGCATTCTCTTTCTCTTCCTCCTCTGATAATATTACAATGATACAATGAGGGTGTCTATATCCATTTTCCCTCTTCCTTCTAAAACTATCTAATCTAAGAATTACGTTTCTAGCTACCTGCATTAACTATCTTAAATGCCGTCTATATACTAAAGGACGAGATCTATCCGCTCAAGGTCCATTTACAATATACAAAGGCGCCTCTTCTTAAATGACTTCATTTAAGATTGTGCACAATTTCAAAGCATTCTTTTCAAAATTTGTTCTAGCTTATCGAGCTCAGTAAACAATCCATAAATTTGAATTTAAATACCTCAACTCTGATGCTATCCGCAGCTTGCTCCTTAGGTCACCACCCCAAAACCAACCTCCCTGCCAACTAGTAGCGCCTAGCCCTAGGATATCAATGGATATCCTAGCCCTCCGAGCCCAAAACCTCCACAGCCCTGTTATAACCCTAAAATGAACCACACATGCTTACCTGGCATCAGGCCAACTCATGCCTCTTCCTAGCCAAAGCCATGCTGAACAAATCCTCAAAAAACCACTTAAAAAAAGCAACCCACGCCCTAACCTAACACTGGGCGCGGATAACCGCTTGCTAACTTTCTACTGCACGTGGGTGACTGCGGGCTAACCCACTACAGCCCGCGTTTACCTAACAAAGCAAAAAATCAGGGAAGTTTCCGCCGGGACACGAAGCTTTTTGTCAGTTAACTGGAACTCCTAGCCATGCATGGCCGAGAGTTCGCCTAAAACCCTAGCTCCTCCTAGCCTATAAAAGGAGGGGTAGGGGTACTATTCAGAGGGAGAAAAATCATAGCAAAGAAACTCTGCCAAATTGCCAAGTCCATTTTGTCCCAACCCTTTAGCCTTGCCTCAAGCTTCAGGAGAAATTCATGCTACAACAGTTGGAGGAAAAAAGAAGAGGAGGAGCCCAGGATCAGGATCGAGGAACGGTGGCCGATATCATAAATCATTGTAAGTTGATTCATATTGAGATTAATGAAAAAGATACTTTTCCCGTCCCGAATACATGAGTCTTATCTATGTTATTTGATTTGTGTTTTATCTCTAACCCCCTAGTAGATCAATAGCATGCATGTGTAGTCTTGTCTTGATTACAGGAAAGCTTTGTGGAAGGAGCAACAGCAGCAAAGAGACAAAGGTTCAATGGAGGATCTACTTCAACCATCGATAAAAAGGTTAGTTTATTCTTCCCATGTTTGCATGAGAAAAGGGGTTGAGATTTTGGGTAGAAGGTTAAAAGTTAAGTCTTAAGGGTCATGATCTGCGTATAATCTTAGAGCCCTAGCTTGTTATTCCGTAGGGTAGAATACCCCACAACAGAATTGGTGACTCCACTGGGGAAATTTTACTCTTAGGGTCTCCAGATTTGGGTAAAGATCTTTTTGGTAGTTCAAAGAATTAAGCTTCAGTTTCTTTGCTTATTTTGTTTTCTGTTAGTCAAAAGCTAGCAGGGGACCTGGTCATCCATACCAGTTTTCCTTGACTGATGCTTGACATTTAGTTTCGGGACACACAGAGGTACCTGCGGCCTGCAAGAGGCCTTCACGTGGGTAACCCGCGCCATAACTGTCTACAACACGCGTGTATCCGCGGGCTATAGCAGTTTCAGTAGCGTGTAGTTTTCAGGAAGCTAGAGAGGCAGTCTCCTCTTCCCTGTCAGAGGTTTATCTTCTTAGGGGGCTTTCTGGATCCTGTCTGGATCTTGATTGGTTTATTGTCTTGTGTTTCAGTCTGCCTTGTTGTGTGTTTATTTACATTGGTTTTTCTCTTTTTGCAAATTTTCTTTTTCTGTTAAAGTGATAGCATCTCAGCCTGTCAGAGACTCTGTTTTTCAGTACCAGGAGCCTTTTTTCAGGACTAGACTATCTGTGTGTGATTTTATCTTAGTTTTTAAATATACCCACGGCCTGCTTAGGCTTAGCACGCGGGTACCCATGCTCTGTAGTAGTGCAGCGTGCGTTGACACGCGGGCTGTCTTGGTGACAGTCGCGGGTCTGTTAGGTAGCTTTTCAGCTTGGGTGGGGCAGTCATCCCCTCCTGTAGTGAGAAGAGATCCTCTCAGGAGTTTAGAGTCTGGGGCTGCACAGTTAGCAGGTTAGGGCATTTCTCCCTTAGCTTGTGCTTGTTATTTGATTTTTTTTTATAGAAAAGACAAAAGAGAAAAAATATTTATTTCATGGTTTCTAGGCAAGTGTTTGAATCGGTGTTGTCTTGATTGCTTTTCATCATTTTTGTGCTCTGATTCTGTTTGCGATCTACGCTTTAAGCCAGAGTTTTCTTTTCATTCTCTTGGTTTTTATCTTGCCATCATTTTTCCTAGTTGCATTGTTTTGCAATAAATAAATAAAAAATAAAAAAATTTGTCCTCTTCTTCATTGTCTTCTTGGTTGGAAGATTTTGTTGTTGCGTCAGTAGCTCGGAAAGAAGTCTTTTTACATAAGTTTTTTTAGTATAGTTCAAAGTATAAGTAGCTCGCAGATTTGAGCGAAAATTCTGTAGAATTGCTGCATGAAATCTTGTGAAAGTAGAAAAGGAAAGAAAAAGAGTCTTTCATTGAAAAGTTGCTGGTTTTGCATTGTTAGAAAAAGTTTGTTTCTAAGCATTTCTGTGCATTTTGATTTGAGTCTGTTTTACACACCATCAGTTTCACTTCCGCACCTTGAGATTTAAAAATCCCATTAAAAGAAACGCTAAATAAAATCAAGTAGACCTTTTGGTTTATAGGGTACATTCACTAGCTTTGGACTAGGGCCTTGGAATAGGTTGGAGAGTTAATTCTCCAAGGCCACCTAAACTAAACATTGGAGTCTGTCATTTAGGGAGTGTAGAAGTCCAGTTACGAAAATTTATTCAAGACCCCCCTCTAACATAGGGGCTAAACACGAGGTCGCGTAAGGAAATGCAGCGGAGATAAACCCTCCAAAGCTGGACCGAGCGTTGTGGAGAACACATATAGAGGATCTGTTAAGGGATTCCGTCGTTAGCATTTGCCACGGAGCTTCGTGGGTCTCGAATCCGTTCGAGGTCCTCAGTCGTCTTCCGGAACACTTGCTCTCGATACCCTTGACAGGTTTTAGGCTTGATACCCTGCTCATTGTGGTCTTCCGACTGCCGACTGTACTCGCTTGATAGCTATTCACGTGTTGGCAAACTAGTTGCCTATCTTTTCTAGGGACATACACAGGTGACTGCGGGGGTATACCGCGGTACCTAGGACGGACTTCGGACCAACGCCTTGAAGAGTAGACCCGGAGGGTGCTTCCGTATTCGAGTTTCACTTGCACCGGTAAGGTACTCTAGTGTTGGTTGTGGTAACTATTCTTCCTACTAAAATAGTGCTTGCTTGATTTATCTGCTAGGGGATTTCTTTTAGTGCGTGTTACTGTTTGTTCGTGTAGAATACCTTAGCCTGTCGTGAATCTTCTCACACAGTGGAGGATTCAGAGCTCCACCGGTCACGAAGGCTTCTCGGCCTGCTGCTAGTTATACTGGAGCCACCCCCGTCACCATTGAGGCGAAAGCTGGACCATCAAGGGTCCTTCGAAGCAACTGGGGCTTTCGATCCCGAACAAACCCCTGAGGAATCGACCACCAATATTGGATTGGTTGAAACCTCCAACGCTGATTTTGGGTCGGACATTATTGTGCCAATTCAATTTTACGAATGCCTATTATCGCCTAACCCAGTTATGGAACAAATCACTTCAACTGGGACTTCTTCCATTCCCATCACTATTGTTACCACGGGAGAAGCTTCTCCTAACTTGCCTTTGTTGGCGGTCCGGGCCACCACGGTCTCAGCCGCAACTACGTCGCACAGTGGACCAACGCCATCTATCGCGGCGGCCACACCTCTTTACACACCTAGTGCAACAGGCGCTCCGTTTTCATACGGTATGCCTAGTTCATGTACCAGTCCTGTACTCACCTCCTCAACTTTACAGACTTTGGGTCTAGGGGCAGGGAGCTCCAACACTCCTCTGCAAGGTCAAATCGGGGGCATTTCAGTCCCTTTCAATGCTTTTCCTTACGCTGGAGGCCATATCCCTCCTTCGTCCCCTTCGCTTGGTGGATCGCATCAGCAGTCTGCCGGGCAGCCTTCACATACAAGTCCTTTTGGAGCCTGGAGTCAAGGACTACCTACGCAAACTCAGCCGGTAGGTTCGTCGCCATTTGTTTGGAACGGGACGGTTGGTAATAACAATTTGGCATCCGCTGCTTTCCCATCAGGGGGCACACCCATTTTTGGACAGTCTACGCCGGCACAGGGTACTATTCCTGCGCTGGGGGCACATATACCAGGACCTTGGAACTCAACACAAGGATCTGTTCCATCATCCGGAATGCCAGTCTGGGGTAACTCTTTCCATAGCCAATGGAACCCCGAACAGGCCTCTATGCCTCTTCCCACAGGACCGGCATGGGGGAATCCTTCCCAAAGTCCCTCAAATACGATGAACGCCCAACATCCTATGTCCTTCATGGGGAATCAACAAATGATGTCTCCTCAAATGAAAAACCCTTACACTGGTCAAGGACAAGGTTTCTACCAAAACCCTGGCCAACAACAAAACTTTTCCTGGCAACCTGGTGCCAGTCAAACCCCAGGACCCTTTTATCCCGGCTATCAGCAACAACCTAAACTACCTTTCTTGGCAACATTACACTTGCCGGATTTAACACGGTTGTTGAATGATCCTATCTGTCATGATCCCCGTTGTCCTCCTATGCCGACGAAGTTGCCTTCGGACATCCCAAAGTTCGAGGCCAAACCCAATGAAGATCCGAGTGATCATGTGACCACTTTCCACTTATGGTGTTCATCTAACTCACTGATAGATGACTCCGTCCAGTTGCGATTGTTTCAACGCACTCCTATTGGGAGTGCCACGAAATGGTACATAGAGCTTGATCGTTCACGATATTCCTTTTTTGGAGAATTGGCTATGGCTTTCCTTAACCATTTCCAGTTACCTGTGAGATACAACGCCGGCACAGAGTTGCTAGCTAATTTCGAACAGACGTCAGCGGACCATATCTCGGATCATATTCGAGAGTGGTGACGCCGAAAGAGCCTTATCAAAGTACTCGTCCCACCAGCATTCCTTCTTGAGTGGTTCCTTAAGTCTTTAGTTCCGCAGTTATCCAAATACGTCGCAACTTCAGGGGTCTTCTCCGAGGAAGAGGCCATCATGAGAGCTCAACAGTTTGAGCTTATCTACTCTCAGTCTGGTCTATTGTACACCATCCTCCCGAATGCACCACGATCGATTCTGGACAAAACTAAGCCCGCTGAGCAATTGACAAAACAATTGTAGCAGTTATCGATGCAACACTCAGTGGCCAGCCAGACTACTGCTTTGGCTGCTCCTCCTACTCAAACGTTGGAAGTACACTCCGTACAGATGACTAACCCAAAGGCCAACCAACAGCCCGAGGGGAAGAAAAAACAATGCAAGAAGAGTAAGGGGGATAAAAAACCAAATGATAAGGCTGGCAAGGGCACCACAGAAAAGAGAAAGGCACGGTACCCATGCAACCTGTGTGCGGAAGACCACCCAACCCATCTATGCCCTCGACTTGCAGAGGCCCAGAAGTTTGTCACGCAGCAACAACAAACTGTGTTGACTAATCCCTTTCAGCATAAGCATAATTTAACTCAAGCCTCTACAAGTACGGAGGGGGGCAGCCACGAAAACTGCCCTCCCCCAAACTCTTCATCTTCCGCGAACGTATATATGATGAAAAGTGACGCTTTCATAGCAACTAGAGCTCACGATTATAAAAATCCAAGTGCCTCTGATAAGGGAAAAGAAGTCGAGATCCCATCTCTTCCTCTACAGATTGAGAAGACGTTGGGTGAAACAATGACTCGCATCCCAAAAGGTGCGTTTAAACGGGCTTCTCATAATCCAAACGCAAGGGCTGCCCAGAACTACTCTGTGGTAGAATATTTGTCACAAACCCCATGTGCTATGTCTGCTTTGGAGGTCCTCCAAAGTTGCCTTGCTCAGAGAAAATCCTTTTTGACTGCTTTGGGCTCTACTGAGACTTGTAACCCGGGAACGATCATGTTAGATACGACTGACTTGAAGCCTCGTTTGCCTTACCACGTCGCGTTTCAGATAGTAGTGGCTCACCCCACGAAAACCTTTACACGAAATATTTTCCACACGGTGGTAGACGAGGGTGCTTCGACTTGCGTTATGTCGTTAGCATGCTGGAAATCCATTGGTCAACCCGAGTTGTCTCCGTCACCTACTCTTCTCACTGTGTTCGATGGTCGTTCTTTCCGACTGCATGGCATCATCCCTTCTTTCCCTGTGCAGTTAGGGGGGAAGACCGTGTGCGTTGAAGTAGAGGTAGTCGATGCCCCCATCAATTACAATCTATTGTTAGGCCGTAGTTGGACTTACGCAATGCAAGCGGTGGTCGCTACAGTTTTTTGAGTCTTACTATTTCCACATGAAGGCCGGATAGTGACTATTGATCAATTGTCCTTCTCTCGACCTGACCCAGCCTTGGGGGCATCCACGGTTCCCATGGTCGATAATCCTCAAGCCGGTGTCATCAATATAGGAGTTGGTTTGTGCCCATCTTTGATGGGTACCTTCGATTACCCACCTCCTCAAGGCGATGTCAAGTTTATATCAACTCACCACAAGGCTGAGATTTTCCATGTTTCGTCGTTCCGTACGACTTACTTTCAGGATCCGTGGGCTCTTCCTTCCCCATCAGACACGATGGATGCGACAGGGCATACGGGCATGTCTACGCCCTTGTCGGTCGCTGAAGTAGCGCACTCTTTGATTCAACAAACTTCAGCGACTCCTGATCTGATTCCATCACCGGAGTTGGATCCCCTTCTTGAGCCTATCTGGGCTCATGATTCTCTTGTCAACACCGATTCGTTAGACTTAGTCTTGCCTTCCGACGAAGCGATAATCGAAGCAATGACTGGTCCGGACAAACCCTGGGAAGATCTTCATCATAGATCATACTTCCTCCCAGAGTTACACCGAATCGAGGCAGGAGAATTCACTATCACCATGACGAGAGATCAGCCTTGTCCCATTCACCTCTTGGCTACACAGGATATTTACGCTGAGGGAAATATGGCGACTATCGCTGAAACGATACCGATCAATATCTCCCGAACCCCCGGCATCATGGAGAATGTCTTTGTCGGAGCAGATTGCTCCCCCGAAGAGATTCAGATTTACATGGATCTTTTCAAAGAATTCCGCGACGTTTTTGCTTGGTCTTACGAGGAAATGCCAGGCATCGATCCGAAAATTGTTGAACATGAGATCATTACGTATCCGGACGCAAATCCTGTTCGACAGAAACTTCGTCCAGTTAATCCAAGGAAGGCAACAGCTATCAAAGCTGAAGTTGAGAAATTGCTTAAGGCCGGGTTCATATACCCTATCCACTTGACTGAATGGGTGTCAAATCCCGTGCCAGTCGATAAAAAACAAGGCACGATTTGTGTCTGTACCGATTTCCATGATTTGAATAAGGCATGTCGAAAAGATAATTATCCAATCCCATTCATCGACCAGATCATTGATGAGTGCACCGGTTGTGAAGCCTTTTCATTCATGGACGGTTTCTCGGGCTACAACCAAATCCAAATCAAACCCGAGGACCAACATAAAACGACATTCATTTGTCCGTGGGGTACATTCGCCTATCGAAAAATGCCTTTTGGTCTCAAGAATGCTGGAGCCACTTTCCAGCGGGCCATGTCTTTTGCGTTTCAAGACCTCAAACATATAGTCGAGGCATATCTAGATGATTTAGCATCACGCTCTCGCAAGCGAAAAGATCATCCAACGCACCTCCGACTCATCTTTGAACGCTGCCGCTACTTCCGGATTCACTTGAATCCCAACAAGTGTAGCTTTTGCGTCACGTCAGGACGTTTGTTAGGTTTCATCATTTCAACAACGGGGATCATGGTTGATCCTCTTAAGGTGGAGGCAATAGTACAGTTTCCCCCCCCACGCACTATTTTACAACTTAAAAGTCTTCAAGGCAAGGCGAACTTCTTACAACGCTTCATCGCCAACTATGCCGAAATAACCAAAGGATTCATGCGTTTACTGAAGAAAGACGTTCCTTTTCTCTGGGATGAAGCCGCGCAGTGCTCTTTCAATGCATTGAAACACACCCTTACAACCGCACCTCTGCTACGGCCACCAAATTATAACAAAGACTTCCTATTATATCTGGCTGCCGCAGAGTCAACCATAGGCATGGTTTTAGTTCAGGAAGATGATTCATTTTCTAAATACGTGATCTATTACCTAAGCCGAGGCCTCGTAGGAACATAACTTAACTATACACATCTCAAAAAACTTGCGTTGGCAGCTGTCCATGCTGTTCAAAGGTTCCGTCACTATGTTCTGTTTCGTAAGACTACCATCCTAGCCGTCATAAATCCATTTCAGTACATGTTGACACGACGAGTTATCGACGGAAAAATCAGTAGATGGATGGTCATCCTCCAAGAATTTGACTTAGATTTCTTTTCAGCGAAGTCCAAAAAGTCACTGGTCTTCGCAGAACTTATTTCGGAACTTTCAGTTGAGTTAGGTGACGTTGTGCCTGAGGAATCGCCTATCCGGGGTGATATGTTTTTGATTGAATCATCTGATCCCTGGTATGGAGATATACTGATCTATCTCCAGACTTTGAAGTGTCCTACCTCTGCTTCTCGTGATGAGCGTCGACGAATATTCCATCAAGCCAAGAACTATCTTATACTCAATGATACTTTGTATCGGCGAGGTGTAGATTGTGTTTTGTGTCGATGCCTCACTCATGAGGAGGCCATCATAGTGCTCAATGATTGTCATATAGGAGCTTGTGGCGGTCACTTATCCGGGTTGGCAACAACCCAAAAGATTTTACGAGCAGGTTACTTTTGGCCCACGCTTATAAAAGATTGTATTGAGTTGGTCAAGAAGTTCCATCCGTGCCAAATCTTCTCATGGAAGAAGAGGGCACATCCAGCTCCGATGTTTCCTGTTATCACCATCGGTCCCTTCACCAAGTGGGGGATTGATTACACTACCTGCAACCCCCCATCAACTAGGGGGCACCGCTATATCATTGTGGCTGTCGACTACTTTACTAAGTGGGTCGAAGCCATGCCGACATTCAAAGATGACGGAGAGACTGCAACTCTCTTCTTATTTAACCAGATTATAGCACGATTCGGAGTCCCGAGAGAGATTGTCACTGACCATGGAAGTCACTTTCAGAATCAAATGATGACCGAGTTAACGTCAAAGCTTGGGTTACGGCAGGAACACTCATCACCCTATTATCCCCAAGCCAATGGGCAAGTGGAAGCTGTTAACAAAATGCTTAAGGCAATGCTACAGCGAACCATCAACTCAGCCAAGTCAAACTGGCATTTGATGTTATACTCGGCATTATGGGCTTATCGAACATCCATTAAGACTGCAACCGGTTTCTCACCTTTCCAACTCATTTACGGGCTGGAGGCAGTCTTTCCCATTGAATGTCAAATTCCATCTCTAAAATTGGCAGTACAGTTATTGCCAGACACTTCTCCGTTAGAAGAACGGTTAGTACACCTTGAGCAACTTGATGAACAGCGTCGCGATGCGGCACTGGCCAATGAGGCTCATAAGAATAGGGT
>ML831969.1:17325-29578 GCA_009831015.1 Picea engelmannii | reverse complement strand
TAAAGTCGACACCCTTGTCTCAAGCATCGCTTGACCTTCATAGTGGATATAAAGTGTAACGACACTTTTCTCTGTATACCCTGGATCTCTATTGGTCTTCCTTCATCATCGACACAAAGCACCCTCTTTGTGAAACAATCTACTAAAGCTCGATGGGCCGTTAACCAATCCATTCCAATGATTAGGTCATATGTCCCAAGAGCAGTGATGTATACTTTCAACCTGGTAGTACACACTCCCAGGTATACTATACAATTATCGACACTAGGTCCTACTACTTGTTTTTCCCCCGAAGCCATCTCGACTTGTTTAAAGTCATCATGCTCGTAGGCCGCCAACCCACTCTTTTCTAATGCAGATGGTGAAATGAAACTATCTATCGCACCAGAATCAAACAAAATCTTAACATTGATGTGATTTAGCGTACCTGACGACTCCACCACCGTGGATTGATGTTCGGCCTGGCGGTTATTAACTACTGCATGAATATGGTGGCTGCTACTTGCTCTCCCCATCAACGCCTTTCCTTCTCTCTGCACGAACCCTGATTGTAACTCCGGGCAGTCACGCTGGTAATGGGGTCCCCCGCACCCCCAACAGGTAACACCAGATTGAACCTGTGCATTGTTATGTGTTTGTCTTTGAAATGAGTTCCTCCCCTAGAACCCCTACCCCTGATCACTGTTCCCTGAGATGGTCGTGGTCCTGTCTGCACCGTTGGCGATGAACGAGATGCTGCACTCGCTGCCATTGAAATCCTTGTAGCTGTTGTTATTGGCGTGAATCTGTTACCATATGGCGGTGGCCTTGAGCCCCCTCCCCTAGGAAATGTCCTCAGGGCCTTTCCTACGAACCCCGGGCGATGCGGAAATGTCGATCTTGCACCCCCAGTCAAGTTCATATGTTCTTCCACATAATGCGCACTTTCCACTACCTCCGCTACTGAAGACGGCTTCCACATCCTCACCATAGCTCTTATCCTGGGGTTCAATCCATAGATGAAACACTCTGCCTGTCATTGGTCACTATCCATATACGACACATATTTGACCAATTCCATAAACCTGATCTCGTATTCTTCTACCATTTTGTTTCCCTGTATTAAGGCATGAAATGCCCCAACCTGTTGGTCCTCATAGTACGTCGGTAGATATTTCCTCCTGAACCTTTCCTCGAAAATTTCCCAAGATACTGTGTCTGGGGTAAGGTGCAGTTGTCTTTCCAGGTTACCCCACTAGTTCAGGGCACTGTCCCTTAACTGAAAAATGGCGATCTTCGCCTTTGAGTTGGATGCATAGTCTCTTAAGGCAAAACACCTGGTCATGCCTTCCAACCATGCTTCAGTGCGTTCATTGGTGCGACCTCCGACAAACTCTGGAAGTTTGATCTTTTGCAACTCTTGCGTGATGTCTTCATGTGGAGGTCCTCCCCCTGAATCCCTTGACGCTTCTGGATTACCCAATCCAGGTGGTGGGGGTTCCACTTCAGTTCCTGCCGGTTGTCGCCCCTTTAAAGTCTCGTTGATGGCTTCCAATGAGCGCAGTATGAGGGTAAGTTTGGGTGATGGTGGTGGTGGTGCTGGCGGTTCTTGCGACGACACTCCACTACCTCGACCTCCTCGAGTCCTGACCATCCTGTGTGCTTTGACCTGCATCAACCAAAGTTATCAGGGTGAGTTCCAGGATGTTTTAAATTGGTGCTACTAAACTTTAGAAATGGGGTTAGGCGTAAGTTTTCTTTACTTGTCTATAAACAGACATTACTCCATTAGGGGATTGGCTCGGTTAGGGTTAGGTTTAAGCATCTAAGCTTCGTTTCTTCGCCCCTACAAAAATAACTATTGGTTCTTTTTCCCTGTGGCTACGCTAGCTTTGCGCCTTACTCGTCACTTCCTAGGCTTACTCTCCTAATGCATTTGCCGCCTCGTTTTCGCTCGTCCTAGTCTGAGCCCTTTTTAATTTACGCTTACAACTCGATTAAAATGATTCCTGACCTTAAGTTTATTAATTTAAGCTGACATGCGTACACCCGCGCTATGTACCTTTCGACGTTATTGTTCTTCTTAAGACGCCGCGTTGAGCACATACGTCCCTTTGTGGGCTCCTCCATTTATGTATTTGGTGCTTGATAGCTTGGCATCTGACCTGTATGGCTCTAAAAGGTGCTTGATAGCTTGGCACGTGGTCTAGGGTATGACAATTAAAGTTTTTAAATGTTAAATTATTTGTAAAAGAAACAACGCATGGCGCGTTGGTAGGGTGGATTTCGTAAAGACTTTCACGGTGGAAGGAGGTCCGAGGTTCAATCCTCGCGCACTCCATAAAAATTTATACTTAGCCCTAACTAACATTTTATTAAGCTAAATAACTTAACTTAACTTAGTTAATTAGTTAATTAACTTAATCTTAACTTAACTTAATTAGTTTAATACTTTAATTATTTTTACTTAATTTAATTTAGCTAATTTAACTTAATTTAATTTAATTAATTTTTCTTAATTTAATTTGAAATTTAAATACCATAATAATAAAAATTTAAACCTTATTTTAGAAATAAAAAGAATTAAACCCTTAATTTATTTCAATTAAAATAATAATAAATAAAATAATAGGAAGCCCACATTTTATTTCTCGTGAGGCGTTGGGTGTTGGCATGTGGCATGCAGCATGCGTTGTGTTCGTATGCATGCCTCGTGTATTAAGTAGTTATTTCCATCTTTTATTTTTTTTGTAAAGTCGTTTATGCCATGGAGCTGGCCTTCTCTGTGGAGATTCTGGCAACGATGCAGAATTGTTCAGTGTAGGTAGGTGTATACAGACAAACATTTGCAGAATTGCTCTTTATTTGCTCTTTGAATTTGCATCTGGGTATGGATTATTTGAGGCCCATGGATTAGACGAAATTGGCCAGAGTATAGAAGCTGTTCAGAACTCTATCATTGATCTTAATCATTTTGGAAAGGTTGTGAAGTTTGTTACAATTCAACCATTTAGTTTTGCATCGGATGCTCTACAACAATGCAATGCCATGTCTGAAGGACTGTTGATAGATGAGTTGAGTTTTGTTTTATTTTTTTTTATTTTTTTTTAGAGCTAAACTTGCCCAATCCCGAGCTAGTGAAGATTATCAATGACAACTACATCTATGCAAGAGTAGAAAAATTTGTGAAGGAAAAGTCCACTTTTTCAGAGGATGCCTTATCTGAGTTGACAGATTTAACTGGTGACGAAGACAAAGCTAAGGATATTATCGAGGCTGCTAAGGCTTCCATGGGTCGAGACATCTCTCCTATTGATTTAATAAACATTGAGCAGTTTGCACAGAGGGTTATAGAACTTTCAGAATATCGAAAACAACTTCATTCTTACCTTGTGTCAAAGATGTAAGATATTGCTCCAAACCTTGCAACGTTTATTGGCAAAATGGTAGGTGCTCGGTTGATCTCTCATGCTGGAAGCCTTACAAATCTTGCAAAATGTCCAACATCAACTCTTCAGATTCTTGGTGCTGAGAAGGCTCTTTTCAGGGCACTTAAAACACGTGGAAACACCCCAAAATATGGTCTTATTTTTTCATTCCTCTTTTATTGGGAGGGCCTCTGCTCGAAATAAAGGGCGTATATCTCGTTACCTGGAAAATAATCGTTCTATAGCTTCTCGAATTGATTGTTTCTCTGAGGTGAATACAAATATATTTGATGAGAAACTTCGAGAGCAGGTTGAGGAAAGGTTAGAATTCTATGACCGGGAACCAGTTATCGTCGAGCCAACCTCTCCGAGAGGCCTCATCGTTTTGCCAAGGAATCTACCAATTGCAGCTTTTCCCAAGAGCTCGGGGATCGAATCCATCTTCACATCTTCTTCGACGACCATTTTGCAATTGTCTTTCCTAGATCGATTGCAGTGACTCTTCGCCTTTGAACTCATGGAAGAAGGGGGAGGCTTCTGGAAGCCTTGCTTATCGTCCTGAGGGGATGGAAGCGATTTAGACAGAGGAGATAAATTGCCAGGCCGAGGGATAAGGAGAGTTAAAGAGGAAGATACCTCTCCTCGAGGCAGAGAGGACTGAGGAGGCACTTCACGGGAGGCATGTTTTTCTTCCCTATATCTCGTGTTCCAGAACTTCAAGGCCTCCAAAACAGGGATATTTAAGTTCCTTGTCCTTTCGCCTCAAATCTCGAAATCCTGTAGCCGTTGTAAGGTCTTCAGCTCTCTCTAGCAGTTTTTATGGAATTATATTGTGCTTTGTAGGATTTATACATTATTTTTGGCTAGTCTCATCTGTGTGTTGTTACCATCTTAATACAGTACACAACTTCTAGAAGCTTAATGTCGGATTGAAGAATCGGGATTACAAACATTTGAAGCATTTGAGAGTTGTTGTGCAAGGGGCAGTCTGTTTTTGGATCTCTTTGCTGTAAGGATGTTCCAAGAAACCAACCTTATCAGATTCTGTTCACTGAAGCAAGAGAGCGGAGTCGAAGGAAGTATTATAATGACCGTCAGAATTATAGTCGTCTTCCACTTCTGCCAGTTTGCCAGGTTTGTTGCGGCTGTCTTTTGCTTCGAGTTCCCTCTTGTTCAGCTTGAATATTTCATTTCTGTTCCCATCTTCTGTAGTTTAGATGGCGGTATTATCACAAGAAGATCTGAATACATTGTCTCAATACTTATATTTAGCATTCCCCCCAGTTAAGATCAAGCATTGAGCAGAGACGCATAAAACTAGACGTGTAGATTAGCTTTAGAATCTGCGCTTATTCTATAAAATGAAGGGTGTATATTGAGCTTTAGATTCAACGCTTATTCTATGACGAGAGTTTTTACCATGGAATTTTTCATAACTTGGAGTTGTTTTTTTTTTTATCGCAGGCTGAATATTTCTGGCAGCTTCTTAAGCTGATTATGTAGATTTGTTTGTTCGTCTCTAGGTTATTGCAGCACTTCAAAATCTTTCTGCTGTGAAGCCGATTAGATATTGAAAAAAAAAATATGGCCAAAACACACTAGTTCTTCTCATGAACCTGGACAGTATGGTTTTCACATATAATAAAAAGGCGGTATTGATTTTCATTAAATTTTTTATGTTTTATGTGCAGGTTATGCGTGGGATTTACTAACTAACCTCTTATTTAGGCCCTTGGTTCCAGATTTGAACCAGGGCTCTGATACCAGATGTAAAGACCGGATTTGAATTAACATTTAAATTTCTACCAAATTACTGTAATTTTTGTAATTTCTATAAGCTTTACAAAGAAGTAAACTTTACATAATTTTCAAATTATCTCAACACTTACGCTAACACTTACGTAGGTAGAATTTGGGAATGAGTAATAAATCTCAGTAAACAATCCATAAATTTGAATTTAAATACCTCAACTCTGATGCTATCCGCAACTTGCTCCTTTAGCTTGCTCCTTAGGTCACCACCCCAAAACCAACCTCCCTGCCGACTAGTAGCACCTAGCCCTAGGATATCAATGGATATCCTAGCCCTTCGAGCCCAAAACCTCCACAGCCCCCCGGTGCACTGTAAATTCCACTGTAAATTCCACTCCGTCCCATACTCCCAGCTCTCCCCAAAATCCTTTCTTCCCCCTCGTAAAATCCATCATCCTCCTAACTCCTTTCTCCCCCCCTTATTCCTCCTTCACCGCCCCCCTACATTAACTCCCACCTAACTCTTTATTACACCTTATCCCCCTGCCATTAATACCCTTATCCATTCATTAATCCTCTTATCTTCTCGGGATCCTTATGTGATCCCTTCATGTATACGTAACTTGATTAAATGTTTTATTTTATTCTCCCTTTTTAATTTAATACTTTATTAATTAGTTAATTAATTAATAATCAAATTAATCATTAACCATTTTGATTAAAGAGTTAATTATACTTAAATGAATCATCTTAATAATTAAGGGTCGTTACAGTCAATGATTTATGTACCATGTATTTATTAAAGATGAAATGAAAATCTATGTGCATTGCTCATTATTCCTGCAAAAACAAACTTTTTGAGAGTAAAGTTGGGAGCCCGCCCATTGCTGCACGCTACCATTGATGCACATGACCGTAGTTGGGATCCCACCCAATTTTGCATGCGACCATAGTTGGGAGTCATAGTGTGTTAGGAGGAGCCCGTCCATTGCTGTCATCGATTTGGAGATCACTGTGCACACGGCCAAGGAGATCACTGTGTAAGGAGGAGGGAACACAGAGGGCACACAGAGGGAACACTGTGCAGGGAGGAGAGGGCACACATATGGCACTGAGTTGAGGGCACACGAAGGATATACACTGCGAGGGCACATAGAGGGCATTGAGTTGAGGGCACATGCGAGGGAACACTGAATGGTGAGTACCTCTATTTCCTTATATTGTTGTGTGTTTGGAGTAGGCTAAAAAGGTATGCAAGATTGAGATTCAAACACATGCCCTGAAGCCTTTTTTTTCTTTTCACAATAACCTATTGAGTGCTAGTTGAACATAGAAAATCAACTCAATTAGATACTAAACAATTCTTCCACGGATCTTCAACCACCATACTACAAACAAATTAAGCCATAGTACAAAACATACAGTAAAACCCAGAAACTTGGAATAGGTATGGCTTTTGGAACATTGAGAATGAAATATTCACGAATAATGCACCGTGCACGAGGCTGAAGGCCTTTTTTTTTCCTAAGGGGAATTAAACCATTGAGTTACAAGATCACAACAATGACATAAATGAACTACTTGTCACAAAAACACAATCCAAGCGGGCTTGTGCAAATGGTAAGGAGGGAAATGGATGGGAGAAAAGAGATTGAAGCTCAAAACTCTATAAACACAACAACCCAGTCACTTATGAAACTATGCAACTATATGCAACTTATGAAACTATGCAACTATATTGCAACAATGTTGTTACTGTAGTTGCCGCTACTTTGGTTGCCTCTACTATGATTTCCGCAACTATATGCAAATATATGAAACTATGCAACTTATGCAACTATATTGCAACAATGTTGTTACTGCAACTACCGCTACTCCGATTGTCGCTACTCCAGTTGCCGCAACTATATGCAACTATATGCAACTTTATGCAAAAATACAACTTATTTTCGGACTTGTGCAAATATAACTGAACTATAAATGAACTACTCATCACAAAGACATAATACAACCAGGCTTGTCCAAATGGTAAAGAGGGAAATGCATGGGAGAAAAGAGATTGAAGCTCAAAACTCTGTAAACACAACCACCCTATCACTTATGCAACTATGCAACTATATACAACTTATGCAACTATCGTATGAAACTATATGAAAATATGCAACTATATGACAATTTAGTATGAAACTATATGCAAATATGCAACTATATGAAACTATATGCAACTATGAAACTATATGCAACTTATGCAACTATATGCAATTTATGCAACTATATTGCAACTATATGCAACTATATTGCAACTATATGCAACTATATGAAACTATATTGCAACAATTTCATATGCAACTATATGCAACTAGGCAATTGTATGCAACTATATTGCAACAATTTCGTATGCAACTGTATGCAACTAGGCAACTATATGCAACTATATTCAACTATATGCAACTATATTGCAACAATTTCGTATGCAACTATATTGCAACTAGGCAACTATGCAACTATATGCAACTTTATGAAACAATGCAACTTATGCAACTATATTGCAACTATATGCAACTATATTGCAACAATTTCGTATGAAACTATATGCAACTATATACAACTTTATGCAACAATGCAACTTATGCAACTATATTGCAACAATTTCGTATGCAACTATATGCAACTAGGCAACTATATGCAACTATATTGCAACAATTTCTTATGCAACTATATGCAACTAGGCAACTATATGCAACAATGCAACCTATCATGTTTTTTAGTGACTATATGCAACTATATTGCAACTATATGCAACTATGCAACTATATGCAACTTATGCAACTATATTACAACTATATGCAACTGGAACTATATTGAAACTATATTACAACAATTTCATATGCAACTATATGCAACAATGAAAATTATCATGTTTTTTAGTGAAAATATGCGACTTTATGCAACAATGAAACTTACGCAACTCATGCAACTATATGCAACTATATTCAACTTTATGCAACAATGCAACTTATGCAACTATATGCAACTATATTGCAACTATATGCAACTGTGTTGGTACCACAAAAGTATATTGACATGATAACTTATTTTCTTCTTTTAACGAGTGTAGGTACCACCAAATAGGTATATGTCAGATCTATCTTCCTTGAGTGATGATCAAGATATACTAAGAGAGGTTGAAAGTGAGACGTGTTGTAATAGATCTACTGGTTCTAGATCAACTAGATCTGAAAAGGTAAGGAAAATATTTCGAATACACATGCGATTTTTTATTTCCAACTGAGGGTCATGTAATTATGATGCTGAGATTATAGGTGACATTGAGTTTCCCTTGAGGCATAAACATCTAGTGCAATGATGGGCACCTAAGGAGCTACCTGAATTTGACACAGATTTCTTCATCAGTGGGAGGATGTATCACATTGCTCCTTCGTCCTTACATGGATCGGGGTTATTGTCCATTGATGGCATACAGATTGGCTATGGCACTGTAACTGAATTGATGGAGTATGTCGGACTATTATACAAATACAATCACTGGTTGATGTTGGTACGATATACGTGAAGTATGCAGAGATACAGAGTTGCCGCAAATTATATACAACTAGTAGATAACAATCAAAATAAAGGGGCAACTATGTATATTGATGGAAGACAAAAAGCTACTGGAAACATTACGAGATTTATAAATAGTACACGACTAGTGGCAACAACTAAGAAACCGAATTGCATATTTTAGGGACGCGAAGGAAATCATATATTTGTATGTGCAACAAAAACAATAGTTCCAGGTGAAGAGTTGTTGATCGATTACAACTTAAATCGAATATATGGAGGGGGTGTGGCTATGGGGGTAAATATCTTACATACCATTCAACTCAACCTTTCATCAATCATTGTTACAATTTATTGCTGCAATATTTCAATTTTTTATTGCATATATTTCATTTTTCATTATATATTTTCTGATATTACTGCAATATTTCATTTTTTTAATGTTATAATTATTTTCATAACTCTTGTTGATTAATTTATTGTCTCAACATCTATCTAGGGTGACCGTGAGATATCACAAGCTACATCTGTCCAGGGTGATTGTGGAAAGGAACCCACTATGCCTTAGTAGGTAAATGCTAAATATAGTAACAACTTATGACTACAACAACTAAATTTCAGAAATTTCATTATTTATTTGTTTTTTTTCTGATATTACTGTAATATTCCAGTTTTTTAATGTTATAGGTGAATTTCATAACTTTTGTTGATTGATTTATTGTGTCAACTTCTGTCTAGGGTGACCATGGAAGGAAATGACCCACTACATCTGTCCAGGGTGACCATGGAAATGCACCCGCTGTGCCTCACCAGGTAAATGTTAAATACAGTAACAACTTATGACTACAACAACTAAATTTCTAAAATTTCATTATTTTTTTTTTTCTGATATTACTACAATATTTCATTTTTTTAATGTTACAGGTGAATTTCATAACTTTTGTTGATTGATTTATTGTGTCAACATTTGTCCAGGGTGACGGTGGCAGAAAATCACCCGCTACATCTGTCCAGGGTGACTGTGGAAAGGCACCCATTGTGCCTCACTAGGTAAATGTTAAATACAATAACAACTTATGACTACAACATCTAAATTTATGAAATTTCATTATCTTTTTTTATTTTTTTTCCTGATATTACTCCAATATTTCATTTTTTAATTGTTACAGGTGAATTTCATAACTTTTGTTGATTGATTTATTGTGTCAACTACTGTCCAGGGTGATCGTGTCTGAAAATCACCCACTACATCTGTCCAGGGTGACCATGGAAAGGCACCCACTGTGCCTTAGCAGGTAAATGTTAAATACAGTAATAAATTATGACTACAATAACTAAATTTCTCAAATGTTAAAGTTCATCTCATTAATTTTATTCATCAATGTATTATGGCATGGTCAACGTGGGAAGGCTCCCACTGAGGATATTGATGAGGACAAAATATTTTATTCCACTGACCCAATGACAACTATAACGAAGGCCTTGAAGAAGGCTAACATAGAATATCTAGGTTTGCTTAGCAAAAGACCCCTGACACAGGAGGATAGGGAAAGAATTGTAGAGCTACAAAATACAATAACTAATTTTGGGGTAAGTGGCATCTTCGCATATTTTTATCAACTATGACAATTTCATATCCAATTTTTTGTTTTATATTTTCTATATGATCCGACAAAGTAAAGTTTTCCATTTGTAGGATTTTTTAAACCCTGTGCGCTGGGAACCTGCCAATCATGCAAATGCTATAGGTAGTAGTGATGGTCCAATGCAAAAATAATGTTGGCATAGAAAAGTGCAAGTGAGGCTTTTTGAGCCTCCTAAGGTTCCCCTCAAATCCATTGATGAACGCAATAATTTTGACCAGCGTGACACATCGAAGCATGATGAGTTGGAGCATGGGACTCCACATGAATCCAGAGAGGAACGTACTGTCGATGGAGAGGAAACTATTCTGCATGGAGTAGGATGCATTAAAAGCACCAGATCACTAGATGTCACCTTTCTAGTGGATGACGCATGTGTTTCGATCAAGATTCAGAAGATTGTAGGTAACTGTTAAATAATTGATTCATTTTTTTCATGAAATTGAAATGGACATTTGTTGAGATTATTATAAATTAATGGATAACATTTTTCTACAGGAAACAATGTTTTCTATAGAAACTTAAATAACAAAGCATTGGAGTTGTTTGGCCCCACCATTCACACACGGTGGAATGGACAAGATAGAAAAAAGAAAGATGATTTAATAGACCACATGGTAAACTTGTTCGACAACACTTTCAACAAGAAAGTGGTTACAAAGTTAGCTGACGAGAATTTAAAATATACCAGGGCCCCGTATAGGGAGAAATTGAAATTAGACCTCAAGCATGAGTGCCCTCCCACGGTTCTAGAGAAAGAGTGGAAGGCACTAATAGAGGATGAAAATGAGAACTTGTTTTAAAAAAAAGGAATACATCCACGAGTTGGTCAAGCAAGGTATAACACATGTCATATTATAAGTGAAATATGATCATTTATGTTTTTCTTTCCTGTTTTAAGTAACAATTCCGATATCTATTTTTTTCAAAAATTCCATATGTAGGCTACCAGACACCTCCAAAGAAACCAAGGCCAGAGTGGAAAAACACGGGAATCATAAAATAGGCCAGGGTGACTATGGAAAACTAAAATCACAAATCGTAATATTTAAATGATTAACTATGGTTAATATTTATTTAACAGTAGCGAAAAAATACATGTTTTTGTTATTGGTATTTTTAATGGTGTTATGCATTGCAGTTAAATATGTTCGACATTGTTGCCACCGAGGAGGACCTAAATCTTGGTTACAAGCATGGTTTTAAAAGTGTGATTGAATATAGAAAAATCTTGGGCCAGACTCCTATCTTCCCAACCACGCAGGTAATTCAAATTAATAAGGAAACCACTGTTGCTAGTCATTGTAAAGTCTATTCATATTTTATTATATCACCCTTAACTAAGTATTTATGTTTCTTTTCAAGAAACAATTCTACCGCAACAATGAATCTAGCAGTATTCAACAGACACCACTTCATACCAGGGTGCACATGTCCAATGGTAGTGGAGAGCAGAGTAGCCATTCCGGTATGTATGCTTCAGAATTAGAAATATTTACTGTGATTGTAGATATTTATTTCCTGATGTATACTTATATATTATATTCTCAAAATTGAAGAGAATGTAGCTCAGGAGGTGAACTGCGAGAGGAACCAAGTGGACAAGAAATTAATGCACCAACTGTCACAACTACATAGACAGGTAAAGAGAAATAGTGTAATGTTAATCAAAATAATGAATTAGTTATTTCAATTATATTTCAACATATCGATATGATCATTTTCGTTGTTGTAGTTCACAAAACTGAACATATGCATCTACATCCTTCTCAATGACGTACCAGAAGTATGGTACATAAGCGCATGGAAACACAAACAATAGAAGGATAGGTCACACGAAATACAATGTCCTTGGATGATTATGATACCCCAATTGTCAATTTTATG